>JADDOH010025062.1:0-65743 GCA_016648135.1 Agrypnia vestita | reverse complement strand
TCACTCAATTTACAAAATGAAAAACTTGAAATATCGCGTT
This sequence comes from Agrypnia vestita, assembly GCA_016648135.1. Lineage (NCBI taxonomy): Eukaryota > Metazoa > Arthropoda > Insecta > Trichoptera > Phryganeidae > Agrypnia > Agrypnia vestita. The sequence goes on along the minus strand of JADDOH010025062.1, from coordinate 65,703 downwards.
ATTTACAAGTACGAGTTCCACCGTGGCACCAGTGCTGCAGAAACGGCTCGAAGGATTAATGATTTGTATGGCGACGGTGCCGCAAAAGAAAACACAGTGCGTTTTTGGTTCCAACGTTTTCATTCTGGAAATTTCTACCTGCAGAACAAGCCCCGTGGACGGCCGGGGACCAAAGTTGATAATGAAGAATTGAAGGCTATTGTGGAAGCGGATCCATCGCAAACCACATCCGAGTTAGCTGCAGGCTGCGGTGTTAGTGATAAAACTGTTTTAATCCACTTGAAGCAAATTGGTAAGGTGAAAAAGCTTGAAAGGTGGGTACACGAATTGAGTGAAGCAAATCAACAAACGCGCGTTGACTACTGCGTTGCATTACTCAACCGGCACAATAATGAAAGGATTTTAAATCGAATCATTACCTGTGATGAAAAGTGGATCCTGTACGATAATCGGAAGCGCTCATCGCAATGGCTGAACCCTGGCGAACCAGCCAAACCATGCCCCAAGCGAAAATTGACTCCAAAAAAGTTACTCGTGAGCGTTTGGTGGACTAGTGCTGGTGTTGTTCACTACAGCTTTCTTAAATCTGGCCAGACGATTACGGCAGATGTCTATTGTCAGCAACTGCAAACCATGATGGAAAAGCTAGCTGCTAAACAACCGAGGCTGGTTAATCGCTCTAGGCCACTGGTGCTTCATGATAACGCTAGACCACACACTGCACAACAGACGGCTACCAAATTAGAGGAGCTTCAATTGGAATGTCTAAGACTTCCACCGTACTCTCCGGACCTTGCCCCAACAGATTACCATTTTTTTCGAAATTTGGATAACTTCTTGCAAAGGAAAAAATTCAACTCCGATGGGGCAGTCCAAACCGCCTTCAAAGATTTTATTGATTCCCGTCCGAATGGTTTTTTTAGTAAAGGGATCGATGAACTACCTATGAGATGGCAAAAGTTCATAGATAGCAATGGTACATACTTTGATTAAATAAATATATTGTAATAAAAAAAATCGGCTTTATGTTCCTCCCATACCAAACGTCAATTTCATATGTAAGGACCTAATATGAGAATTTAATTTTTCGAAGAATAGTTCTTCTGAAGGTAGGTTTTTACTTTGTGATGACATAATTAATTATTAAAGTCAAATAACTTTATTACAATATCTACATGTTTCAAGAATGTTCTCTTCTTCAGAATGAGTTACATACAACTTATCCTGAAGAAGAGAATATCATTCCCATTATATGTAGATAAAGCTTAATATTACAAATAATCACACTAAATATTATTCCCTGTTAGTAGTTTCTTTAGATAGCAGATAGAACCTAATGAGTGCAATAACCCCGGAAGTCGAAAATCGTAATTATCTTCTATACTAAAATTATAAAAATCATCTTTAGTAATCTTTGACTGTTTATTTATAGGCTGCCTATTATCTGATAAATATAAATTATTCATTTTTCGGGATGTGTTTTCGTCGCACGTACTTTTTCTGAAGTTACTGCAGGGTAAAAAAGGGAATCTTTTGTTCTCATAAATCTGTTGCCTTTGCATAGGCTAATATTTTCAAGGAAAACCATTGCTTGAATTCTCGCGGTGGCGAAAATTTTTATACTTACAAATAAGCCTGCTCTACAAGTAATCAATTATTTTAAAAATAAATCCAAGCGCAATATATCAGCGACACAACACATACATATAAATAACACAAGAGTGATATTTATCTCGGAAACGTCTTTTGATTTTTATTTCGTCAGTGTCGAGTAATCGATTATCAGAAATATCTTCTGAAAGTAACTAGTAACTGTCCCTGGAATAGCAGTGATCGAAAAATAACTGGATAGCCCGGGATAGTCCATCCCTGACTGTTTTGTGACCATAATGTCAAAACTGAAACGGTGCAGTACGAGACAAAGACGCATTGCATGATTGCATCTCATTCATTCGTCCATTGGCGTACAGATAATTTTAATACACGAGTAGAATATCATTATGTATACAATACACAGTGGACCCTCCAGTAAAGTGTTTCCCAAACACTGTGCTAGAAATAGCGCATTAAAATAGCGTATTCTAGATGGGCCAGAAACAATAAACTTTAACCCAAAAACTGTGCTAGAAATAGCGCATTAGAAATTTTATATCCTCACATAAAAAATATTAAAAATGTGTATTTGATAGATAAACATAAACATTATTAAAACAACTTCAAAAGAAATAGATGGCACTTGTTAACATTTTATAAATAAAATTTTACATTTTTATGGTTTTCTTGTAACAAAAGTTACAATAATATTACTAAAATAATTCGTATAGAGGAAAATAAAAATGAAGTAAATTACTGTAAATTCTACGAAAGTCTTTTTTGCATGTTTAAAATTTATAATACCTACCTATGTGTCGATTATAGAATTTATTTTCTGTCGAATACAGAAAATAATCATACGAATCAAATGTTTTCAGTAAAAGAGAAATATTATTATACGTACCTAGTTAAAACGACACACAAAAAATAAATGCAGATTGACCGCCTATCGTACAGAGACGCCTACCAAGGTCACCAGGAAGCTATATCTTCAGGGTGTCCAGATGTCCCGTATTTACGGGACACATACATTTTTCACGTTTTGTCCCGTGCCCCATTAAGGGCTATCGAGGCATTTTAATATTCCGTATTTGATAATTGTCGATAATAACAATATGAGTTGCGTTTTTAAAGGACTTCTTAAATAAAATGTTGTTTTAAAATAGTTTATTTTTGAACAAATGATGGTGGCTACAAAAAGATAGTAAAAACATCGTGTAAAATTATATGGAACAATTTTTTCTCCACTGCTGAGATAGAAGAACAAAAAAAGAATCATATAAATGTTATAGTTTTAATAACATTGCTTGTGCGAATACATTGGTAATATATGCATATAAAACAGAAAGAATATTTTTATGACCAATGACCAAGGACAGACGAACATGAAAGTAGTTATTTTTAATAAGTTTTTATTTTTTTAAAAGTTTTTTTTAATTCTCTCTTCAAAAGTATTTTTTTAATTAAAAAAAAAATTCACATCGACAATGTCCCATATGGTCCCATATTCACATTCTCCAAATCTAGCCACCCTATGTATCTAGGAATCTGCATCGTATGCTGTGATCGTATGTTGTTGGTAAAATGAACACATGCTTCAAGGCGATTTGTCTCGTGCAAACGACTGAAAATATGTAATGTTATTAATTATTATGTACTTGGTAGCTGAAAACGCATTCCACTATTGAGCAAAGTTCATATTGTGGTCCGGACGCGTATTTTTTTGCGTTGGGCCTGTTATGACGTTTACCTGTTTTAGCGCCAATTGGTTCATCGAGATTAGAATAGTGAAAAAATCAGTCGCGCGCTGGACATCCGCTGCTGTCGTCGGGTCGTGTGTAGTGCATTAACTATATTAGTGTTTCAACAATGTCAGGGAAAATTAATGTCTGTATTGTAGGTTCTGGCAATTGGTAAGTGACATAACCTAATAATTAATGTATATTTATAAAATTCTCTGAAGTATTCTCTAACATTGCTATAATCGTGTTTCCTTGGAATTTGTTGACCATATGTCAATCGTTCTGGGTCGTCTTTGAGCTTAAAAATAAACGTCTTTCATAATGTACGATAGAATTGTAAACATTCTCCTATGTATTGGATAGAGAAGTTTGTGTTTTTATTTTTCAGGGGATCAGCTATTGCCAAAATAGTCGGTTATAATGCAGCCAGACTCCCGAATTTCGAAGATCGTGTCACTATGTACGTGTACGAGGAAATGATCAATGGAAAGAAGTTGACTGAAATAATAAATGAAACACATGAAAATGTGAAATATTTACCAGGCCACACATTGCCGTCAAATGTTGTAAGTCTAAAGTCTTATTATTATACTTATTATTTGCTTAGAGTTCGGAATGACTACATCCTTCCCCAGTAATAATCAAATATTGACACACAATACGTGCATTTAACAAATGTAGAAGGACCGAGAGCTTATTTATTTTTTTGGGAAAGTTTTGCATATTTTGTTATAGTATTTAATTTTTTGCATGAATGAAAAAAGATTTTTCTTATAAAGAAAGAAGATACAAGGGCGAATTTGATGCTGTAATATAAACCTGGATATGGCATGAATCAGTGGAGGTTCTTCCTCTTTTTTATCTTCATCTGGGGTCGGCTCCATTTCTTTTTGCTCATCGTGGCTGGTTGAAGCTATCCATCTCGCTTGTGGTATTTCGTTATCAGTTTTGATACCCATAATTTAGGCAAATTGAACTCCAAGGAGGTTATTGTAAATATTTTTCAATTCAATAAGTATTAAACTTTTTTGCAAATATCTCCATCAGCAATTGAAACATAGAGTCCTCTTAATCATAACATTACACTTTTTATATTTTATTTTGATACAATACAGTTTGATACAATACAGTTTGATACAATAGAAGGCAAAGTTATAAAATGTTTATTCTACTTTACTGCAAAATTAGGAGAATATTGACTTTGATCCTACTGAATGATTAGAAATATAGTAAATTTAATTTAATTTAGAATGATTATATATGTATATATAAGGGCAAATATGAAATGATTTTGAATCTAAAAAGTCAGTGTTAAAATATAAGCTTTTGTAAAAAAGGAACGCATTTCTTTCTTCCTTTATAAAAAAATACTCTATATTTATTCTGGCAGATAATTTTTAATCTGCTTTATACCAGACAAGGTATCACACCTATCTGAACAGTCCGATCAATGTTCATTGGTACAGCAGTGCAGGTATATTTGTTTAGTTAACATAATACACAATCTGCTTGGCATATTTGATAAATTCTTAAATATATGTAATATATTTCAAGGGCAGTTACCAAATAGATTCTTATCTGAAAATATTTTTTTGTAATAACATCATTATGAACGAATGCATGTTTATGGGTTTTAAAAATATTTTATTAATTTCACCTTTTATCATAGATCTAACATTTGGCAATTTTCAATAATATACAGGGTGTCTCATAGCCAGAGGCGAAAAATTTACAGGTGGATTGATAATGAGTCGAAAATGTTCAAGCAACTATGACAATCAATAGTTATGGAGGTATGTAATATCAAAGTTAGCATTTTTTATTCAATATTTCTTACTAATTTTTGGTAAAAAGTTGAACTATCATTAGAGTACAGTTGTCGGCAAACTTCTTGAATTTTTTTGGAGGAATGCGCAGAAGACAAAATTTAAGTCTCGTTGGTGGAATGGAACATGCGCAAACTTCTCCCCACTACGCCATAAAATTTCAAGATGTTTGCCGGCTACTGTAACTATATTGATTATGAAAAATTCATTCGCTTCAATACAACTCAAATAAAATGATAAAAACTAATGAATTTTTCATAATCGATGTGTTACTATAATGATAGTTAAATTTTTTGCAAAAAATAATTAATATATATTGAAAAAAATGCATACTCCGTAACTACCGATATTAGGTCATGGTTGCCTGAACATTTTCAACTCATTATCAAGGCAGGTAAAGTTTTTACTACTAGCTATGAGACACCCTGTATTATTATATGCATGACATAACATTTACTTAACATAATCACTTCTTTTGAAATGTATTTTGCATTGGAAGAATTCGCCAAGTGATTCATTGTTTCATGGAATTTTTCCAGCATTGCATTAATTTTTAGCAAAATTTTACGTGTCAGTTACCCCTGCTTATCAGTCATGTCAGCTAGCATTCACTCATTTTCTAATTTTCTTATTTTCTAATATTAATATTCAAAAAATTTAAGTCATTAAATTAAACATTGAGGATTTATTTTTTTGATGCACTGGTTTCAGAGAGTCAGAAATGAAAACTTGCTAATACGGATAATCAGTGTATATTCGACTTTTTCAATTTCAAAGTCAGACAAATACACCCCTGACCAAAAAATTTTTTGCACTTTCAAAAATCATTATTGTTTTTTTTTTAACAGACATGTTTTGTTAGGTAGGCTACCACTCCGACCCATAAAAGTTTGTTTTACAACAGAACAGGGCTATTCAATTATTTTCATACATTTGCAGAGAGAATATATTTTAAAACATTTTATAAATAATAAAACTCATTTTCGGGGGCTCGCAAAACATTAAATATTTAATAATAATAGACATTATTCATTATGAAATAATAATAATGTTAACCTTATTAATTATTATTTCATCATGAATAATCTGTGTAATGTAAACGCCAAATCCATCAATAATTAAATATTTAGTTGTATTGCCTTTGTTCTTTATGATTAACAAAATTCTTTTTGGTAATTAAACATCTAAAGTGTTTATAATATTTATAGATGTTTCATTATTCATATATTAATTAAGTTTTCTATCAACTCTTATCTACTGTTGGCTCGTTTTTTCCTATTTTTATTTTCATTACTGTCCACAAATTTTCTATGGGATTGTGGTCAGGGCTGATTCCGAGCCAGCTAAATGATGTGACTGGAGAATTTTGTAATCTGTAAAAGTACCAAGATATTACACATCAAGTCATAAAAGTTTCAATGAAAAAAGAAAGATATCTACTCACAGAACAAGCCCGATGACAGTGCAGAATAGTTTTGGAGAATGGGATTTGAAATAAACTGAGTTATTTCTTGAATTATTGAAAAAATATGATCTTCCAAGACCAATATGTTGGATAGCATTCACAGTAATACGGACAATGTGCAGCAGGTCAACACCGCGACCCTTCATACACTTCCATATCATGATGTAGGGTGAACGCTGTACAGTTTGGGTAAAGCAATTAAATGAATATTCTTCACCAATTTTGCAGCGAACTGGCCTCTTCCAATCTGGATTGAATTTTGTCTTGTCGGAGAATATTACTCGTTCTCATGTTTCCAATCCAGGCGAGTCTTCTTCATTTTCTCTCTTAAGAAGATTTTTTTTGCAGAACCCTTCTCTTAGAAGCCCTGTTCCAATGATTTGGACAGAGCCTTCACTGAAAATTTTGTCAGATTGTAGATTGTACCTCGTTGTGTTCTTCGGTAGTGGTCAAAAAATGATTCTGCGTATCCAACTTCGTAATTAATTATCTTCTCTGGCAGTTATCATACACCTCCTCTTTTCCATTCCAGAGAACCAGTTTCAAGAAATTTTTTTAGGAACTTACTACTGTCAGAAAACTCTATTCTATGAAAAATTTCTCGATTTGAAAATTTTTCCTGCGACAACATTATACTTTTCGATTGAATCGAAATGTAATTCAAATTTTTGATTATTTGTTAGTGATATTTATGCAACCCCAGCTAGTACAAAACTGTTGCGACTTTTCAATCTTTAAATATTGCCAACATGTATCCAATACAGTCCGTAACAATAGCCAAAGGCAACAGTTAAACAATGAAGTGATGACAATAGTTAAACAATAAAGTGACAATAAAGTAATAAAATATGATTCTTATGAAATTTGGAGAAGACTGAGTGTAAACTTCATTTTGTCCATGACTGTAAGAAAATTTTACATTTTTTACTTATATTAATCATTAAAATAATTGTTGATATGTATATAAGTGAATATATTATGTAGGTATCAATTGTTGTGTAAAAGTGCTAAATATAAGAAAAAAACATTGGTTATCACGATCGAAAGCATAAAAGTAGATAAGACAAATTTAATCCGGCCAATTGTGCAACCGCTACTAAAGAGTGAAGATCGGCAATCTGGCTTCCGCGCCCTGCATATTACGCACTGCGTTCTACGCGCTGCACTACCTGGACCACCCCCTATCTGCAATATACAGGGTGTACCAGAGCTAGCAGCAGAAACTTGGCCAGTAGATTCCTGACTATGTTATGAATCTAAAATGTTTAAGCAACCATTACCTAATATCAATAGTTATGGAGATATGCGATATCAAAGTTTGCATTTTTTTCAATATTTCTGACTTATTTTTTGAAAAAAGTTGAACTATCATTACAGTAACTTATATTGATTATGAAAAATTCATTTGCTTCAATACAACTTAAATAAAATGATAAAAACCTTGTAAAAAATGACTTTTTTCAAATTTTGAAAGATTTTTAACATTGTATTCGACTTTATCAAAGCGAATGAATTTTTCATAATCAACATAAGATACCGTAATGATAGTTCAACTTTTTGTAAAAAATAAGTAAGAAATATTGAAAAAAAAATATAAACTTTGATATTGCATATCTCCATAACTATTGATATTAGACCATCAATATAAGTTACTGTAATGATAGTTCAATTTTTTACAAATAATAAGTATGAAATATTATTAAAAAATGTAAACTTTGATATTGCTTACCTCCATAACTATTGATATTAGGTCATGGTTGCTTGAACATTTTTGACTCACTATCAAGGCTGGAATCCACTTGTAAAGTTTTTGTTACTAGCTATGAGAGGATTACCTAAAATATGAACTCTGTATTTGGTGTATTTACAGAGATGTTCACCTAATTAGAGGTTCACCCAGTTTACAGCACAGGAGGAAAGGTTAAATAAGTGTGTTTGTCATAAAGTTTATTATTTTCATCCTATCCATAAACAGAATTGTAATAATAAATTGCTTAACGAGTCTTTTCTCATTGAAAATTCTTCTATCATTGATGATTCTATCATTGGTGGATGGTCTGACGGATTTTCGTTCATCTGTCCATGTGATAAATATGGATGTCAGATAAACGAGGGCCTACCTTTTGTATATTGAAATAGTAAAAAAAAGAAAAAACTTTCAATTTATTTTGATTCTCTTGTATCTAATTGATTACGAAATTACATAATTTGATTTGCAAATATCTTTTACGCAGCTCTCAATGTAACAGCAGTAGATAAATCAAAATGATTTGATAAGATTCCATGACTACAAGTAATTATGTATTTAAACATAAAACTATTCAAATTTTAATCAGCAGATTTAACCCTTTTCCGGAGTACACTTTTAAGTGTTTGTGAATTTTTAAATTATTGTGGAATTGGAGAGGAATTATGTATTTCCATTGAGAAGATATTTTAAACACATTTTCTAAGTAGGTCTCAACATTGATCCAAATACCGGTGCCATGAATAAGTTATCATGATCTAGTATCAGTGATAGCTGCCAAGTGTTGCATTATACCAATATTTTCCATTCTTCAATTTCAATGTCACTAGAAAATTTTCTGGCATGCATCTGCAAGTGTCACTGATTATTGAGGGTCACCGGTTAAATTGTGAAATTGTTGCACCGATATGAATTGTGACATTTATTCAATTATGTAACAAGGCAGTTCTTAAACTGTGAGGCTTAGGCCCGGTTGTTTCAAATTCGATCAAAGTAAGCGTAGAGTTTAAACTGAAATTTTTAGTACTTTTTTCAAAAACGGGTTGTTTCAAATCGGATTAAGCGAAATCTGTCAGAGAATTCTGAGCGGAAATTTTAGATTAAACTCTCGGTCAGAGTCGCACATGCGCACTGCGCAATGTAATTGACATCTGTCAATAAAATATTTTTTTATTAATTTTTCGACATCTTACATACAAAGTGTCGAAATGTACAATATTATGTAGGGTGACACAGGCTTTTCTGACGATCGACTGATCCTACAGTATACCCTTAACAGGAGAAGTAATTTACTTAGATCTCGAACAATACTTTTTTGTCAGAAGAAATTGATTTTTCCGCAACTCTAAATGAATTTTACTGCGGGGCATTGTCGACAATATTTTTTTTCAAGGTTTCTATTTCACTCGGGTTTTGATAATTTTACATTTATATCCATGAAAGGTGCATGATTTATCTGGAAACTGCTTCTTGGACTGCGGATAGTGTCAGCCATTACCAGAGCAATGGCTGACCACAGACCACATTTTAGTCAGCCGAAGAGCACTATAAAAATCAGAAATATATTTGTCATTATGTCCAAACAAAATATTAAGTTACGACAAACGGTACTAGGTACCAGATTTGGTAATTGCTATATTGTAGGAGAGCGGGACTATGCCCTCAAACCAAATGTACAGCAATTTTTAATGCTACAATGGGCCTGAAGGCCCAATTTTAATTGCGGTCCGACAAGAACACCTAGATTTTAAAGAAATCAGAAAGATGTATTGCGACCTCACCGGGAATCGAACTCGGAATTCTCAGTATGCAGAGCCAGTGACATGGCCACTGGTTTGGTCATGTGGAACAGATGAGCAAAGAAAGGATGGCAAGGAAAATTGTTTGTCGAAAGCAGCAGAAGCAGAGGACGTCCGCGGAATAATAGTAATAAAACAATATATTCGGTGTATGAAATTCTTTTATTTTATTGTATTTTATATACCTACCTATTAACAGGAAAATGAATATTTTAATAAAAAATACAACTTGTAATAAAATTAAGCCAGATCTCTTTTGGCATTATGCCTTTCCAAAACAACTTCGTGAATTTCCTGTCGATTCTTTAGATAGTTGGGTTTTGAAAATATCTAACTGAACCACATATAATTTATTCTGCATATCAGTCGTAGGCTTTGGATTCACTTTTCTTATTACCTGCAAACAAAGAAAAGGTTATAAACAGAAAAACTAAAGAAATACAATACAGATCAAATAAAAACATATTGTTCTTGCAAACACTAAATAGGTAAGATAACATTTAATTTCGTCAATAACTAACCTTCCTGGCGCTTTTCATCGTATTCTCGAATCTACTTCGAAAATCTGTTGGACAGTAGCAACAAAACATTAAATTAGTTGCGTAATGCGGCCCACTAGTCTCCTTTCATCTTCTTGTGGAAATCTTCAGTAAAACAGCACCGTTGATGACATGTTTCGAAACATCTGCTTTGATCTGCTTGCTGTCTGTTGCTGTCAAATGAAATTTAAATTATGTGCTGCCATATGCAAAATTATTTTGGCGTGCATTTGTCTATGATTTTTATTTTACACAATTGCAACACCCTTAATCCGATTTTAAAAGATTTTTAATTTGAAACAACTCAATTCTTCGAGATTTCGCGTGACCTTGAGGTTAAGCTCAGTTTAAGCCAGTATTTCCGCTTACTTTGATCGAACTTGAAACAACCGGGCCTTAGAAGTAAATGTTTTGATAATTTATGAATGAAGATGATGTGAATTTAGGACAGAAAAGTATATATAAGGACAGAATAGTGTGGCGCTCTATCCTCTTTTCCTATTCCCAAGAGGAAACTCTTTGTTGGTAGCTTAGGCCCGGTTGTTTCAAGTTGGATCAAAGTAAGCGATCTTTTAAAGCATAGATTTTTACGTTCTCCACCAATCAGACGATCCGTTTTCGTAAAAATCTATGCTCTGATCGACCGCTTACTTTGATCGAACTTGAAACAACCGGGCCTTAGTTAATTTATTTAACACTGCATACAGTTGTATACCTACATATATATTCTTAATATTTATTTTTATTTTGCATGTTATTTCACAATTTCAATGTAGGACTACAACTTTCTTTAACCCTGACGGCCAGGATTTTAGTAAATTGTTGTCCTGGAACGGCATGAATTTTTAACATTGCGATTTGTTTATGCAAAATTTAATTGCACCTAGATAATCAATTGAATAATGTGGTCAAATGTTTTATGTTCATCATCAAAAAATAAAATTATAGTTTTTTATGTTTAATAGTATATTTAAATAAAATTAAAAATATAATTACCTCAAAAATGTCGCATCCATGAATGAAAATAATCACCCACAGAATGTTTATTCTAAGGTCTATTAAAAAAAAACTTTCGTATCCATCAAGATTATTCTTTTGACTATGTTATTCAATCATAAAAGGAATCATTGTCTTATCGTGTAATGTAAATAAATAAGTTTTATAATTAATATAAATTAACTTTGTTTAAACCACTTATTTATTGAAAAAAATCAACATGTTTCAAAGCCAATGGCTTCTTCATCAGGAAAACAAAAATAATATTTAAAAATCGAAGTATAGATCAAAATATTAAAAAGTTATATATGGAAAATAATAATATAAAGTACCTAATTAATATGAAAATAAATTTAAAAGATAACTATTTGCAAAAAGGACCTGATTATTTATAATATTCAGTGTATATTTAGTGTCCTTTTTCAAATATAAATATATTTAAATCTTCTTATAAAAATGTTAATCTAGATTCATCAGGTCACAGAAAATACATGAAGCTATTGATTGAACATTTTTACTTCAGTCTTTTAGTGATATATTTACTTGATAATTGAAGATGAAAGTGAACATTTTGTCTGAGCTGCATATGTAGTCTCCCGTCCCGCAGGACAAGATTTCTCCAGCTGCTATTGTAGTCTCCCGCACTCTAGGGGTTAAATACAGATTTGCATTAACTTCTGTGTGTCGGTGGTGTAACGTAGGTCTACATGTCATAGAAAATATTAAATATCTACCTTATTTTCCAAAACTAAAACGTAAAATTTTTAAAAATCATCGAATAGACATTTTCACACCAAAATTACTAAATTAAATTGTTACCAATGTACGGATTTTTTAATTAAAAAATATTTATTAATTTCTCTCGTATTTTCGGCCAGTGTGTAAAAGAGATCAGAATATTGCACGTCGCAGTTAAATCGAGTAAGAAAGAGCACGACAATACCACACATTTCATGTAGGACAGAGACGCGGCTGTTTGGGTTTCGGCAAAAGAGAAAACAATATTGTCGACCGCGTCGTTGAATTTAGTTGGTAAGGATACATCGGCGTGAGCGCACGCAAATTCGATATGCCATGATTTTATGATAATTTACTAAAATAATGCAAATATGTATGTTTACCTTACATAATTATTTAAAAAGTCTTCTCTGTATCGAAAATATATTTTTTTACCACATAATAAAAACTATGTCAATTTTTAATCATGTTACACCACCGTTCCTGAAGGTATTTTTTAGCACAGTCTTTTAAGAGTTAACATTTACCCAGCGATTGTTTCCTTTACCTCAGAATTTGGTCTAATTAAGCAGATGCAATATTTAATTTATAAATTTACTCTCAATAAAAATATATACAAACTTTTCAAATAAAAAAATATTTTTAAATACTGGCTGAGCCATAAGCTTTTGCACTTTTCAAAATTCCATTTAAAAAAATTACATAATTATTTAAAATGTAGGTCGTATGATACTGAATGTTTATTTCACTGAAAGATAACAATTGGGAAAATCAGTCTTATAATAATGTTGTTTAAAGCCAGCGCCACACTACGCCGATCTTCCGTGGTCGAACTTACGTCGCATGAAATTAGCAATCAAAACAAATAAACCGATCATCCGCGCAGTGTGTTTGATAATAGTATATTATATGTGTAGAAAGAAATTTAGCAGCACTCCGCTGCGGAAGATAGGTGACGGAAGATAGCGTGGCGACAGCCTTGTGTCCACCATCTCGCTGCTGGCATTCGTCAAATCTGGCACCTAGTTAGGTAGAAACCTAAGAAGTAAGGACTGATAATGCCCTTTGATGATATAGCCACCCAAACTGTCGCATTTGGAAAATGGCAATTCTTCTTATTAACATGCACACAAAATGTTGATGAAATTAGTGAATTCTTTTGAATTGAACAATGTCTTAATGAATCTTTTTTGTGAAAGCCAATCATCAGGTTATAAACCTTGGTCCAAATGGAGTGATCCATTGCGACTAAATTTCCATGGACCAAACTCCCGCGTTCTATCGCCCGCAGACCCCTCTTCTCACAGTTCCTATGCAGAAACAATTTAATATGTGCGTAACCTTATGGTTCACCCTGTATAATAGTATAAAGTAATACAATTCAATCATTTGATTAATTATTGCAACTCATCAATTAATTCTAGCTAAATTGTTTGATGGTTGGCAAAGATTAAAAAGAGGGGCATAGTCATTACAGTGTTAAAAATGAGTTGGTGACAACGTGTTTTATGAAGTGATAAAATTATCTATCTATATATATCTATGTATGTATACTTTTCTATTAGTGGTAATGCAAACATAAACTAAAGTACTATGGTGGAACCTCATTAAATTCAAAATTCAACGGACCCATAATCTTTCGACCTGAAATAAGTTACTGTAGTCCAATGTTTTACAAAAAATAAGTCAGAAATATTGGAAAAAAAGGCAAACTTTGATGTCGCATATCTCCATAACTATTGATATTAGGTCTGGTTGTTTGAACATTTTCGACTCATAATCAATCAATAAATTTTAATAATAGAACTACGGTAGAACCTCATTAAATTCAAAATTCAAGGGACCCATAATCTTTCGACCCGACATAAGTTACTGTAATTATAGTCCAATGTTTTACAAAAAATGAGTCAGAAATATTGGAAAAAAATGCAAACTTTGATGTCGCATATCTCCATAACTATTGATATTTGGTCATGGTTGTTTGAACATTTTCGACTCATAATCAAGGCAGGAATATAGTCCTGCGAGGTTATTAATGTTTTCCAAATAACCCCGTATATGTAAAGGTTTTAAATACTGAAAGTTGATATGTTATATTTGTATAATTAATAAATTTTAATAATAGAACTACGGTAGAACCTCATTAAATTCAAAATTCAAGGGACCCAAAAAAAACATTTCGAATTATGTGTAACACCGTTAATCCGAAATTCAAGGCATAAAAAAAAATCGCGATGTGATTGCAAAATTTGTCAAAAATTGTAAAACTCATGAAAAAAATGTTAATTTTGTAAAATCATCTGTGTTTTTGCATATTTCAAGAAATCATTTCAAAAACGTAATATTTGTTATGCTTATACAAAGATACACTACATTTATATTACTAAAGTACCCGATATATTTGTTCTCATTTTCATTTCAAATTTCAAATTATGTGTACTAAAATGTATAGATTTATGGCGCAAGGAGGTAAAAATTATTTCGAGAATGAGTTACCAATTATACTGTACTAACCATTTAAGTTTGTATAAAATTTTCTGTCATATGTGTTATTCTTTCTACTATAGCAAGATATGTATCTATTTTTTCAATTTAAATGTATAAGCGCTGCTGGTGTTTCAGATGATTACTAAAGAGATTGAAAATGAACTTTTTTGGATTCATGGTTAATTTATTTTCCTATAAAGGCCTTTGAATACACAAAGTAGGTTAATATATAGTACAGTGCATTTGTTAGAAATCCCTTAATTAAATTCTTTGTATTTTCCATTTATGTAATCATTTCATACCGGTCGTCACATTCTTTTGATATGTTCGCTCCGTAGTAGAAATTGCGTGAATACACAATTTACATACAGTTTGTAATAAGCTCTGTACTATATTTTTCTTCTAAAACAGTAATTATTCATCAAAATTAATTTCTGAATGTCCTTTTCTCATCTAATATGGTAGTTATTATTAATATTATTTAATTTCTTAACTGTTGACGAGTATGGGGTCTAAATTAAAAAGTAAGTATTCTGTGATAAGATGACTGTATGTTTTTAGGATGTCAGTACTTGACTTGCTCGTGTGCCAGCATAGGTTCAACTTTTCTAATAATAAAAAGATAAAACTCCTATCAGTTTGATGCTCCATTACATAAAACAGATTAGAATTTCATGCAGATATATGTAGTAATATTGTGAAGATAATGAATATGTATCATATAATATTCATACACGAGTAAGTTATTACAAAAGCGATGCTGGCAATTTTATGGTCTTTTTGCCAAAAATAATTAAGTGTGGTTTTGTTGAAATCCTACTTGCTTTGCACGTGGCAATGACATTACACAACAATATTTCACAATAATTTGAAAATTTTAGGTTCAGGATATAATAAAGTAATTTTTGCAAATGTGTATTTTCAAAAGAATTCTAAATTAATTTAATTATGAGCAAATCTTCATTAAAAGCTTTCTAAATTAAACGTTTAAAAAAAGTTCACATAATATGATAGACTGATTATATTTATATTTGTCCCTTAAATCTGAAGTCCATTAAATCAAAGTGCGCAAAATTGAGGGATTGCTATCCTTGCATACTTTTTAATCATCGAAATTCATGCGCTGAAGACATAATGTTGTAATTTGTAGAGAAATTTACAAATAATAATACTTGTAATGCGTTGAATTATTTTGTTATTCTATTTTTGTTTTTTAAATAAGTCAATTTTGTATTAATAAAAATGCTATTAATTTTGTGTCAATGATGGCTTATTTCCAGTTTATAATTAAGGTTATAAAAATAATTAATTTCCCATAGATGAAGAGTTAATGCATGCTTTTAAAATCTGATTTTTTTTTATCTCTTTAGCATTATAGCACTAGCATTTAAGGCATAAACATTGAGCAAAAATTCTGTTCTTCTGAAAAATAAAGCAAATAAAATGATTACCTTTCCCATGAACTTCAAGATTTAAAAATTTAACAATGAATTTAAGAATCAGAAATAAAATAATGAAAAATATTATATCGAGGGTAGAAAGCCAAAAGGGCGTTAGTGATTATTTTGAACTTTACAGGAGAGCAAAATAATGTGTTTTGGATTACTCACGCTCACTAACGCTCTTTTGACTCTCTACCTTCGATATTATCATGTCAGGCAGATAGTTGTTTTGCAATTTATACAGTGGTGAAACCATAGACGTAATATAAAGATAGACTAGTTACAAAACAAAATATCTGCTACACAGGATGACTACACGAATTACTGTGAACATAGACATACATTGCGGGAGTTGGTCTAGGGGTGTCCGAAATGTATACATTTCCGCGCGATGTATATATCAGGATTCGAGGATATATATCCGCAGATATATATCATGATATATATCACGATATTTATGGCTCGATTTTTATTTTTGATATATATCCAAGAAAACTTTCTGCAAATGTTAGTAGATGGTGCTAGTTGTATTTTGAAAAATGCTACAGGTAGTTTTTTTTTAATATCTGCGGTCGTTACTACATGGTGCTAGTTGTATTTTAAAAAGTGCATGGTTATTTTTTAGTTTCATTTATTTCATATAATCCATTTTTATTTCACACAAAGAAACAAACACCCATAACATTACATTAGAAAGAGGAACTTTTATAACTTATATATTAGGTCCTTACATATGAAATTGGCGTTTAGTATGGGAGGAACATAAAGCCGATTTTTTTTATTATAATATATTTATTTAATCAAAGTATGTACCATTGCTATCTATGCACTTTTGCCATCTCATAGGTAGTTCATCGATCCCTTTACTAAAAAAACCATTCGGACGGGAATCAATAAAATCTTTGAAGGCGGTTTGGACTGCCCCATCGGAGTTGAATTTTTTCCTTTGCAAGAAGTTATCCAAATTTCGAAAAAAATGGTAATCTGTTGGGGCAAGGTCCGGAGAGTACGGTGGATGTCTTAGACATTCCAATTGAAGCTCCTCTAATTTGGTAGCCGTCTGTTGTGCAGTGTGTGGTCTAGCGTTATCATGAAGCAGCAGTGGCCTAGAGCGATTAACCAGCCTCGGTTGTTTAGCAGCTAGCTTTTCCATCATGGTTTGCAGTTGCTGACAATAGACATCTGCCGTAATCGTCTGGCCAGATTTAAGAAAGCTGTAGTGAACGACACCAGCACTAGTCCACCAAACGCTCACAAGTAACTTTTTTGGAGTCAATTTTCGCTTGGGGCATGGTTTGGCTGGTTCGGCAGGGTTCAGCCATTGCGATGAGCGCTTCCGATTATCGTACAGGATCCACTTTTCATCACAGGTAATGATTCGATTTAAAATCCCTTCATTATTGTGCCGGTTGAGTAATGCAACGCAGCAGTCAACGCGCGTTTGTTGATTTGCTTCACTCAATTCGTGAGGTACCCACCTTTCAAGCTTTTTCACCTTACCAATTTGCTTCAAGTGGATTAAAACAGTTTTATCACTAACACCGCAGCCTGCAGCTAACTCGGATGTGGTTTGCGATGGATCCGCTTCCACAATAGCTTCAATTCTTCATTATCAACTTTGGTCTCCGGCCGTCCACGGGGCTTGTTCTGCAGGTCGAAATTTCCAGAACGAAAACGTTGGAACCAAAAACGCACTGTGTTTTCTTTTGCGGCACCGTCGCCATACACATCATTAATCCTTCGAGCCGTTTCTGCAGCACTGGTGCCACGGTGGAACTCGTACTCGTAAATAACGCGATATTTCAAGTTTTTCATTTTGTAAACTGAGTGACGCAAAGAAAAAAACAATTGAGGAAAAAACAAATGAATTATAATTTTCAAAACACAAATACATGAGTAAATAGCTGTATAAATTTGGATTTGGAATTCCTAACCAAAGAGAAGATATTTGAGATCAAATTTGCCAGTACGGCAAAACGCCAATTTCATATGTAAGGACCTAATATAATAATTGCATATATAAGCTTTTTTCAGTATGCAATTCATTTATTTAATAAATAATAATTCATATACAAAATAAAAAAATAAATTTCCTAATTATTTCGAGATTGTATTAATCGACTTGTTTTAATGTGCAAATCGAGATTGTATTAATGTGCAAAAAAGGAGAAAAAAAAGTTTGGATATATATTCAATTTTTGATATATATCGGATATAAATAAAAAAATCCGATTATTTGATTTTTATTATAAAAATCAAATATTTTCAAACCCTGATATATATATTGTATAAAATATTAATACAAAACACAACCCTTTTTATATTTGTATCTCTTTTACACGAATGCTGCGATATAAGAAAGAAAGAGAAAAGACCATTTAATAAATACTGCAATTAGTTAGAACTTCATGTGCATTTCGTGTATCACAGTATATGTTTTATTGTCCTTTCTTGTACATGGTTATGAAAATAATTTCTATCTCTTTCTGACTGATACGTTTAGTATGTAACAGAAGACAGGAGAGACTAGATGTCTCAGGTTTGTTTTTTAATGACTAGTCTATATTTATATACGTCTATGGGTAAAACAGCTACATTCTATTTTTTTTTAAAAGAGTCATAAATTTCAATACTCTGCCTTTATGTCAAAATAACCTTGTTTACAAACACTTTATTTTTTCTTTCCTCTCTGGTGCTGGAAATTGAGTTGCATTACCTCTAATTATATGAATGTCTCTGTAAATATACTAAATACACAGTTTCTCATTTTAAGTAATCCTCCGTTATATATTTATGTAAGCAATGAAATAATTACAATACGTAAGTATTTACCGGTCACAACAAAATAAAATCTTTTCTCGAAGAAACTGACGCTAATTTGTCAATACATGTATGTATTGCAGGTGGGAAGTGGTGCAGGTAGCGCAGTATGTAGAGAACGGTGCCGGTTCGCCGATCTTCGCTCTTTAGTAGCGGCTGTGCAGCTGGCCGGGTCAGACGTGTTTTACACTTTCGTGATGACAATGTTTTTTCTAATTTTTGGCACTTTTACACGATAATTAATATTTGTACACATATCATATCAACTATTATTTTAACGATTTATATAAGTAAAAAATGTAGGTACCTTTGACTTATTTATTCTAGTTAAAAATCAAAAAAGTCTACATGCACAAAAAATTTTACGGCACTGAAACACGCGTTTCAATTTTAGCACTGTGTGGGGAAGGTTGACTAGTTAAAAAAAAAAGTGGATTTTTGCTTCATAATGTGCAAATTATTGAATACTTACTTCAGATCACTTTTTAATCTCTAACCAATTAAATTATTTTGCTGTCATTATTGGGAGATAAACTAAGAAGCTTTGCATTATATCATTTTTTTACAAAAAATTCTGCCATCAGTGTGTGCTTTTTATTTTTGTTTATGCTATTTTATTTTTGAACACTTTGTTTCCAGGTAGCCGTTCCTGACGTTGTTGATGCAGCGAAGGATGCGGACATCTTAATATTTGTCGTCCCGCATCAGTTTATCCGTACACTGTGTTCCACTTTACTCGGAAAAATCAAGCCAACCGCAGCTGCACTTTCCCTGATCAAGGTGACAATTTAGACATAAAGCCTGTAGAAAAGTGTCCTACGTTTTTTTATTATATGTATTTTATTCGGCCGTATTCTGAAAATAGCAATATTACTATTTCTGTATCTTGATAGTTTTTTTCTTCAAGTTTGACTGACTTGAAATGAGTTCAATCAAAGAGCTCCAAAACGGAATCAAACATTAAGTTATTCACAATTTATGAATAACTCAACATTTGTGTACGCTTTAGAGCTTTCTGATTGATTGAGTTCATTAATTTCAAATCACCAAACTTAAAATGTCAAAATTAGCGGCATTACAATGTTATACAATATACATAAATAGAATATGGATTGTCTACCTTGAGCAAAAATATGCTGGTTTCCAAAACATACTTACTCGTACATGTATGTATATATAAATTATCACAGATTAATTAAACGACAATCTTAGTAAGAAGTGACCTCCTGCAACCTAGATAATGTTAAGTTGACAATTTGATTAATGTATGCGCGTCTACACATTTGTCCTAAGTATCTGTCTATGTAAAATTGTTTGAATTGAGGAAAATAATTTATATGTACAGAATTGATGAATAATATTTTGTTAATTCATCGATTTATGATTGCATCACTATGATAAGATCAAAAATATCTGACCTTTGCGTCAATTTTATTCATCATGTTTATTTTACAGGTAACTCAGATATCACCCTACATGTACGAATATTAGATTATATTAATACATATTTTTATTTATTTATTTATCTTAATTATTTAGTTCCATACATAATGTTGTATGGGCTAATACATGATTTCAGTTAGACATATCGCATTCCATCTAGTCATTTAAAAGTTTTTATAATAAAATTTTTGCACTCCGTTTAAATCTCCTTATATTCATTGTGTTTTGACTTTCATTTGGCATTGTCAAAACACCATTTCTTCACTCAAACTTTTAGCTGACCTAAATGACGTATTCACTGTGTGTTGTTACCAAGGTTATTAATGTTTTCAAAACAATATGAATGTCATAAAACTGAAATTTTTCTTAATACGAATTCAATATTTGAAAATTTTTTAAATATGTTTTACTTTTCTTTGTAATACACACACACAATATGAGTTATTAAATTACTACTATGGTTTCGAGAGGAGCAGTCCCTCTCATTATCAGGTATAGATAATAACTATTTTTTACTTATACAGGATGTCTCACAGCTAGTAACAAGAACTTCTAGGAGTCTTCTTTATTAAATTTTGAATAGAAAATATTTTTTACGTTTTGGGTGAAATGTCAATAGTAACGGAGATAAGCGACTTTAATTTTTTTGTTTCAATATTTACAGCTTATTTTTTTATGTAGGTATCTTAAATAATAATTTTTCTAGAAAGATCAGTAGCGTAATACCATAAAATTAAAATAAGTTTTTTAAATTAGTACAATTTAGGCAGAAGGATACTGATAAGGAAACTGATAATAATTAATCTATTTGATATGTCATTTTATGATTTCATGAAATAAAGCCTATTTTAAGAATAAATAAAAATATGTATATTGAAAAAAGCTTTTCATGTGAGAGACTTTTATTAATTAATGAAGAACTGTCATCTGATGTGTGAAATGTTGACGAGTGCCACCACAAAACATGGTATCATGTTCGGTCATCTCAAGTTTTTTTTTTACTTTTGATTTGGTAGTTTATGATAACAGACTGTTGGAACATTTATAATGATAGGTATGATCGATTAATGGAGTTTAAGATAGTAAATACTGAGTTAAGTCTGACCATGAATTTGACTTTGTCAACCAATCAAATTCTGAATTTTTTTCTGTAAAGTAGTGATGAATATTTTCTATCAAAAATTGTGTGAAGAAGACCCCCCAGAAGATTTCTATCTATGAGAAGATTTCTATCTATGAGAAGAACTATGAGTCACCCTGTATAACTTCATTGTTAATCAACTCAATAATAATCAAGATTTTGTTGGTTCTATATTGTAAATAAATGAACGCCTGTTTCGGGTGTCTAGGCCTTTATTCACTAATCAGCTGATGGTGGCCTACAAAGCTGAAAGGATTGTCAATTTAGAAGGAAAAATTAAATATGGAATCAAAAAATTTTTGTTTGATTTTTATTGTTTTGAAAGCTTTTGCATTCACAAAAGATAATCATCCGTATTCTGAACTAAGCAATATTGCTATTTCTGTATCTTGACAACAACCTTGAAATGCCGCCAATTTTGATGTTTTCAGTTTGACAGGTTTGAAATTAATGAATTTAGTCAATCAGAAAGCTCTAAAACGTAAACAAACATTAAGTTATTCACAATTGTGAATAATGAGCTTTCTAATTGATTGAATTCATTAATTTCAAACCTATAAAACTTAAAATGTCAAAATTGGCGGCATTATAATGATATACAATAACTGTCAAGATACAGAAATATAAATATTGCTATTTTCAGAATACGGTTGAATATATTAGGTAATATAAAATAAACATATTATTTAATTTTTTTCTTAGTGTATATACAGAATATGGCCAAATATGGTGCATCGTAAAGGTTTTTTAAGGCTTCTGTTTTTTAAGGCTTTTTTCATTCTTAGGGCTTTGATGTTGCTGAAGGAGGTGGAATCGACCTCATTTCCCACATTATCACAAGGAACCTGAAAATCCCCTGCCACGTGCTCATGGGTGCTAACTTGGCTGGAGAGGTGACATTTTATATTAATTAACAAACCATAACATCTAGAAGTGATGGTAAAATACATTGGGAATAAAACGGTAGTAATAAGACAATCAGGAATTGTTTTTTATGACAACACAACTAATATGAAATAGAAGCCATAAATGGATATAATATATTGCATTCATATTATACTGCAAAATATGAATGTACATATTAATTAAAACTATAGTTTATCAAAACAAGCAAATTAGCAAAAGCAATTCTGTTTTACAAATTCATTTATTGTACTGTGTAATGTTATGACTTTGAAGAAATTCAATATAAATGTTGGCACAATTGTTGGCATCGATTATAATCTCACCAGTTATGTTTAGATTCATTTTTAAATAGATTCACTAATAGGTTTATTACTACACATATATTGTTTTTTTGGAACGGTTTCAATTTTGCCACAAAAACAGGTGTCCTGCATAGTGAATGCATTTCAATCTGCGTAGCATGTGGAGTAAGTGAATAATAATAGAAACTAACTGTTCTGAATGAAATACCCTGACATTGATGTGTTAATATTTACTATTTAAATAGAAATCAACTTTGCCGAAACCTGTTTTGTTGTTACATAATGTTGTTTTTTTTTTCTTTAATTATTTGAGGGGTATAAAAGCTAAGGCAGCAATATACAAAAAAAATTAAAAATGTTTTGAATGTAGTCAGTGAGGATTACTAATTTATGTACTGAATTCGAGATTTTATAGAAAATATAACTGTATCCCTTCCAAAATCATGTTTCCCAATCATTACTAAAAGTGTAAAAAGCAAAGGCAGCAATATATCAAATTTAACCAATCAACCCCCGAGGATATCACATGACAAAATGGCAGCTTTTTACAAAATTGGCAGTTGAATAGCAGTAGTGAATGGCAAAAGCAGCAATGAATACTTTTTGGTATCAAACACATAAATATATACATTTAAAAGTATTTTGTTTATTTATACACGTATACAAAAGGAAAACTGATGGATGAAGCTTATTTTCAATAAGGTGTAGATTTCATGGATTCCAGAGAAATTTCCTTGAGTAGTGACAGGTTTTGTATTTATCTCAGAAACATCTCTGTGGATATTCCTGCCTTTGCTTTTATACCCCTCATTTGACATTTGACATTTTTTCTTAAGTCTTTATATATATATATGTTTCCTAAATACAATTTAATATTGTTTAAATAAGATTTTATGAATTTTGAACAATTGCAACAAATTTTGCAATTTTAAAATGTTACAATTTAATAAACATCTATTTATCTATCATATTTAAGAATTTTATAAACATTTTATATGAAAAAACATCAATGTCATATAGGTATTTGTTAGTTAATTAATATGAAAAAATAATGTAACTCAAGTTGCTATGAAAAATAATGGAATTTCAAATTATAATTTTTCTTCTCAAATGTGAAAAATATATTTGTAGTAAAAAGGTTTTGATCAATTCCAATATTCTTTTATCTTATCTTGAAATTTAGTATTGTACAGCAATTCCTGAAGGTTTGGTCACTTGAATTAGTCCGGTCCATGGGTGACCTTTCTTGAGCCTTCTGCCTCCTTGAAGTTAAGAATTACTAGGCCTATTAATTAAAAAGCGGTTGTTTTTCCGAAAGATTTCTAACCCACTCTCTCCCAGGTGTATGGTCTAAAGCGGTATCTTAGTCGGGGGCTGTATATTTTTTAGTAAATTGCATGTAAAATACATCCAGAATGTATAGTATAATTATTAAGATAAACTATAAATGTCTCACAGATATGAAGCTATTTATTTATACAGGAAATCATGTATGGATGCCTCCCCCTGCGGACGAAATCCAGTAATTGTGTTCTTAGAACATACTAATAAAAATATTATAGAATTATTTATTTGCATGATGTTCCATTCTGAATATTACATATCTGAAGTTATATATCCATTAAGCACTTTAGTATACATGTACATTTTTGATACGTAATATGGTAACATTTTTGACTTATAGTTTTTGTTGACCTAGGTTGCAGATGAAAAGTTTTGTGAGACGACAATTGGCTGTCGCGATGCCACTCTTGCTCCCGTTCTCAGAGATATGATCCAGACTCATAACTTTAGAGTTGTGGTTGTGGACGATGAAGATGCTGTTGAAATATGTGGAGCATTGAAGGTACAAGTTTTTATTAAATTATTTATTATTATTACTAATGCTGTAAAAGTCAGAAAAATTTCATATCTGGGTAACATACTACAAGTGAAGAAATATCACTTGCTCCAATTAATACTAAAAGGCAACACAGAGAGTCGCCGAGGGGCTGGTAGGAGACCGATGTCTGCGAAACATACCAGAGTGGACTGGTATTAGAATTAGAAGTGTGGAGGAGCTATTCCGGCAGCACAGGATAGAGAGACTTTCGCGAGAGTGATCGCCAACTTCGGGGGGACCTGATAGGGCACACAAAGAAGGTTACAAATCGCCAATAAATTGCGACAATGAATTGTGACATGACAGTAAATTTATATTATGTCACTTTATTACAGTAGCACCTCGTTAATTCAAAATTTGGAGGGCCCAAAAATTTTGAATATTTTTTTTTAATAGAGATGCGAACACGGAATGTCACATCAATATTCTTACTATTTTCAAACTAAGCTAAACACTTGTGCTATGAAAATAGGACCAACTTGCTGGTCTGGAGTGAGATCCGAACCTGCGACCTTTGGATCACGAGGCGAGTGTCCTAACCGCAAGACCAACAACAACAAAAAGCTACTCAATCAAAATTGTGATGCAATTGCGAATAAAAGGGTTGTTAATTTTGTGAAAAATTATTTTTTCATATTTCGAGAAATTATTTCGAATGCTCATGCTAATGCAAAAATTGCACCATTTTTTATTACTAAAGTATTCAATATTCACATACATATTTGCTGTTCTCACTTGTGAAAAAAATCACATCATTTTTTTCCAATTCGTCATATTTGGATGGCCGTAATCGAAAACGTTTTGCGTTTACTGTGAATTTATGGAAGGCTTCTTCAATCTACAATCGATTTTAACTTTTGATTCTGTCCTTTTTCCGACTCAGACCAACACAAAATACAATCATCCAGAAATAAGTGAAATGATAAGATGATTTCTTTAAAAAAATGAACATTGTAACAACATAAATAGAAAGAAGAATGGAACTAAAATAGTATTTAAAAAAGTGAAAAATCATTTTAATCGCTTCCATGTACGAGTAATTAGCGCAAACTAAAATTATTCACACATATCAAAGCAGCTGACTGAAGAAAGCATATACAGAATTCACCAATTTTAGGTATTGCAATATAATATGTATAGGTTTATAAAGGGGATCCCATACGAAATACATCTAGAACAAATTACGTGACTTAAAATGGATATATGTACATATATAATTTACAGTGATGGTCTAAAAATTATTTTGAATTACGAATTAATAGAGTTTTTGAATTATCGGTGTTAATCAATTATGATATCAACAATTTGGACCTTACGTGTTTTAAAAATTTCGAATTATGAGGAATTTTTAAATTCCCAGGATTCAAATTAATGGGGCTCTAATGTATTATTCTTTTCCTTTAATTTTTCTATAAATAAATCCAACCTTTTTTATTTTATTAATACCTTGCAGGACAGTCACTTGAATCATTTACTAACATATCCTGTATTGCACAGCTGTAGAACATACATAGTAAGAGTTACTATGTACATATGTATGCATTATGCCATGACAATAGGAGGGGTATGCATGCTGTGATATATCTCAGTCAAGGGTTGATTATGGAAATTTCTGTAAAATTAAATTAGTATTTATTTATTTCACATAAAAATTTATAATGTTTAGATTTTTTAATATCGGCCACTGGGCAATGCCCGTGCAGAGGCAAATATTTAACATTTCTTTTATTAAACTATTATTTTCGTGTGTGTGGATTACGTACACATATTAACACATATAAGTAAAATAAGAAAAATAATCTTCACAAACGCTAATGTCAAAGACATAATAATCTTTTCTGATTTAAAGAATCATGTATGTTACCTCCAAAATATTTATCGAATGATTTGGCAAAGCAGTACCTACGTATATAATTAAAATGTCTTAAAAATTGAAATTGTTTCATATTATGTATTTGTTTATTGATTTAATAAAAATGACATGTTTTCTTTATCATTCCATGCGAGTAAGAACTTGAAAATTTATAGTTTAAATATTGAAAAATTTGAATGAAGAAATATTTGGAACACATGTTAAAGTGTTCGGAAATATATTTTTTGTTTGGAAAATAAATATCGCAGAGTATAAAAAGGAAAGTTCTTAGAAAAATAGCGTCTTTCGTAATATTTTTTCGAAGTGCAAATACGTAGCTACGTGTCTGTAATTTATATTTTTGTTTCTTTTTGATAGCTATTTTTTTGAAGAATTCTCCTTTTGTTGTCTACGTGTCTGTAATTTACATTAGCTATTTTTTCAAAGAATTCTCCTTTTGCCGCCTGAATTATAGACTAATTTCGTGTTTAATTTCCTCGTTTCGTACGATAAAAGAATTGGTGGATTTCAGCCGGAATCCGGGAAGAAATTTGAAAGTCTTGGACATTGATCAGTTTCTTTTCCCGGGGCTGGAAAGAACAATGTAAATTTAAGTTCTTAAACGTATGCTTTAGAGGAATGAATCACAGCTTTAAATCTTTTATATGAAGCTTTATCTGATTCTGTAAATTTTTGTTGTACATTCGTTTTATAGAAGAATATCTATCATTGGAATTTCACAGTACATCCTGCCACTGTCAAAATAGTATGCACAGTACTGTGTATTAACTTCATAGTTTGTTTGTTCCACCATTTAATTATTTTAATTACACTGCTAATAACAATTATGTAATGAATGCAATACTGACTGTTAATACGTATCAATTCAATCCAAATATCCTTCAATGACTAGAAAGTCATCTTGTAGGTTACGACACTGGAGTTAGGTATGACATCTTCCAGTGGCAATCTTTCAGATATGTTTTTATTAATTTTAAATTAAACTCGTGTTTATAAACCATGTGAATCCATTTTGAATTCTTTCGAACCCTCCCCCCCCTGCCTCCGTGTAGCCCTACTCTCCCTCGAGTGGAATCTAGTTTTTTCCTATCAATTCCAGAAGACATTTTGCTGTTTTCTCTTTACAAAACCATTTTTATAATTATTGTGAATAAAATGAATAAGACTGATATTTTTTTATAATTATAAACTAGCTGTACCCGCGCGGCTTCGCACGCGTATATTTTTAGAACACTGTTTGGATCGTCATAGAACTTTCGCGAACCTTCTAGAATATTCTCCTTCCAGAACTTTTAAGAAATTCGAATGTACAGGAACCTTCTAGACACACCGACACACTCCGCCACTCAGTTTAGAACCTTATGGAACTTTCGGGAATTTTCTAGAACCTTCTCCTTCCAGAACTTTCTAGAGCAGGTTTTTCCGTGTGTGAATATATTTTTCTGAAACCGTCTAGACTCACCGATACAGTCAGCGCGCCTATTTTGAAACAATCTGAAGCATTTTCGGCCTTCCCATAACAAAACAATGTGCTTGAAAGCACATTTACGTCATCCACTCCCACCCACGCACAGCCACCCCCACCAAACTCGCATATTTTCGATGTGACACCAAGGGCTATCCACCACCATAACCACCGTGGGTGGTTGTGGAGAAAACTTGGCAGGTAGGGAAACACGGGTTTCTTATTATATATAGGGTTGATGGGTCGGTTGTGGCCACTACCCCGGTTTTGGCCACTTGGACATTCAAAGATGTATAAATAAGGCAATGAAAATATATTTGTTATTTTATTTATGCCAATCAATTCTTTAAACTGTGTTTTATTTTGATAAATAACAGCTGTACCACCATTTTCTTTCTTTGAGTATCGGTTGAACTTCTTGATGACATTTGTTAAAAATGATTAAATTCTTAGCTAAAATGACAAGGGCCCGTAGATGAGTAATGTGAAAATAACTTTTTAATCACTTATGTTTGTGTTCGTGAATCAATTTAGCCTATTGAATGAAAGTCCTAGGAACATTTTTTGAAGGTTATTTCATAATTTAGATTGTTTCTTAGAAGATAAAAGCCACATGGCCACAACTGACACAGCAATTTTACTTGTGTTCTAGTTTTGGCCATGGACATGGCCACAACTGGCTCACATAGTGCGTTAGTTTTGGCCACCTTTTTTGAAAAACATAATTAATTAGGAATTTATGATGATATCCCAATTATAATAATTTCGTTGTCTATCTGTTCGTTCATCCGTCAGTCCGCCTAACTTCGTGTAACGTCCATAACTTTTTTATAGGAAAATATTTTCATGAGAATTTTTTTTTTGAAAATTTTTTTTTGAACAATTTTTTTTTTCGCCCTGATCAGCCCTGATGATGGACCCTGCAATGAGATACGTAATGTCGGCCAGAGAGGTCAGATACACATGGCAGAAAACTAAAAGCAGAAAATTCATTCTCATTTTTTCATATTGATCTGTCTGGGTATTGTGTGGTATTAAAAGTTACCTCATTCTTTATCTGTAGGCATGACAAGATCATAATTATAATAAAATTCATAATTTTCCTATAGTTACTTAACTATCTTGTTTTATTTTTATTCTAAATATTAAGAAACCTTATAAAAACTAAAGTGGCCAGAACTGGCACAATGACATGGCCAAAAGTAGATAAAAAGTGGCCAGAACTGACACATTTGGACATATTTCATGTTTATGTTTCTATTTTAAAGTATGTTAAATTTTATATATTTTTTTCCTACATATTCAAAAGAGTAATGAGTGTGCTATATGGGGAAATTAAAAAAAAAATCGTTTCTGACTATTTTTGAGTTCGTAGAGATGCACAGTTGGCAAAAAATACCTTAAAGTGGCCAAAGCTGGCCCCTCAACCCTATACATTGATTTTGTAGTAATTTCCACTTTAGTGTGAAAGGTGTAGAGTGCTGTAAAATCCTTGATTTGTGACAATACGTTGATACTGGGCCAGCGCAGCACGTCGGTTGGTTAAAAGCGCCAGAACCGTGCCACCCGAATACTATGATAGCAGTGTGAATATATAGCATACCTAAAAGTATTAATTCAACTATGGAAATAAATATCCATATGCTGTTGCATATTTTGTACAGTTTCAATTGTGCCAAATAAAATAAACTCGACTCTGACTCCCCCCCCTGCCCTCACGTAGCCCAGCATAGCATTCTACCTAATCCCCCCCTCTTGATCAGGCCACGTGGTCTGTGAATGCTCCCTAAGGTGTCGCATTACGTATCAACCTAGATGTCGACTTTATACCAAAAACCTTAGTGTCATTGGCTAAATTTGATTGATATTATGAGATGATTAAATTGAATGAATTTTTTACAATTACAGAACATTGTAGCTTGCGGGGCTGGATTTGTCGACGGTCTAGGGTTTGGCGACAACACCAAAGCTGCTATCATTCGATTAGGTCTCATGGAGATGATTAAGTTTGTGGATGTGTTTTACCCAGGAAGTAAACTTAGCACATTCTTTGAATCGTGTGGTGTTGCAGACCTCATCACTACTTGCTACGGTAAATAAATAATAAGTTCTATGATACCTATCTAACAACTTTGTTTTAATATATGTAAATAAATAAATATCGTCGCTGTATATATAATTATACCTATGTGACGTTTTATTATATTTGAGATAAACAAATAAAAGTGTTTTAAAAAATAATCGCACAGACTAGATTTATAAAAAATATTTTAAATAATTACTAGGCAGACTTTCCAAATGAACGGGAATATTTAAAAAAAATATATACGAGGGCGGTCCAATAAGTACCTAGCCTACAAAAGAAAAACTGTAAATTTTGGAAAAGTGGCGATTTATTTCTCAACATAATCTCCTTTTTGCTCGATACACTTGATCCAGCGAAACTCCAATTTCTTTAACCCGTCTGAAAAATACGTTTTCTCGAGGTCTGCAAAGTAGGCCTCCGTGGCGGTGATGACCTCCTCATTCGACTCAAATTTCTGCCCGGCGAGTTACTTTATCAAGTTGGGAAACAAAAAGAAGTCGCACGGGGCCAAATCTGGAGAATACGGTGGATGGAGCAGCAGTTCGTAGCCCAATTCGACCAATTGGCCGTGGCGAGGGCGGAGGTGTGAGCCGGTGCGTTGTCATGGTGGAAGAGCACTTTTTTCTTCGCCAAATGTGGCCGTTTTTTCTGCAATTCGGCGTCGAATTGGCCCAATAATTCGGCATAGTACAGCCCTATGATCGTTTTACCTATCTCCAGGTAGTAAAAGTAGATCACGTCTTGTGAATCCCAGAAAACGGTGGCCATCACCTTTCCGGCCGATAGGACAGTCTTCGCCTTCTTCGGAGCACGTTCACCGGGTGAAGTCCACTGTTTCAACTGTTCCTTGGTCTCTGGTGTGTACCAGTGGATCCATGTTTCGTCGAAGGTCACGAAACGACGTAGAAACTCTTTCGGACTGCGCTTAAACAGCGTCAAACACTGCTCTGAAGTAGTCTCACGGTTTCGCTTGTTGTCTGGAGTGAGCGAACGCGGCAGCCATCGCGCCGACAGTTTTCTCATGCTCAAAATTTCATGCAGGATACGACCCACGCGGCCTTTTGAGATGCCTACTGTCTCAGCTATCTCGCGCACCTTCAATCGGCGGTCTGCCAATACGAGATCGAGAATTTTTGTTATGTTATCCTCCGTGGTAGCCGTTTTCGGGACTCCTGGGCGTAGCTCATCAAAAACCGATGTGCGACCGCGTTGAAACTGATTAAACCATTTTTTGACAGTCGCCATCAAAGGAGAAGAGACACCATACACAGCATCCAAGCGCTCTTTGATTTCGCTGTGCGATTTCTTTTCCAAAAACAAGAATCGAATCAACGACCGCTCTTTTTCCATTTTTCTAAAATCCGCGGACATGCCCAATTCCACACGCGGTCACAACAAAACTACCAATCCAATTCGACTGAAATTTTTACAGTAGTCGTGTACGAGAATGTACTACACGATAGTAAATTTCTCTTGCGATAGTAGCGCCATCGGGCGGTGAGGCTAGGTACTTATTGGACCGCCCTCGTATACATTTTTTATATGACAAATTGATTCGTTCATCTCAGGATGTACTAAACGGCACATAGGATTTATTATACATACAGCGAAGATATACTTGGTATTGTAATAATTGAATTTCTTCTGGATCATTCTGTCATGGATCAGTGTTTGTCATAGTCTAAGTTTTAAACTGTATTTTAGTGGCCATCATTCCTGGTCTGAATTAGAATAAATTCTATTATCATCTTATCACCGAGTGTACTTGAATTTTTCCATCAAGGTTAATAACTGTTTAAATTATTTTATAAGATTAAGGGCCGGTTGTATCAGCTTAGATGATTTTTAGTTTAACGTGTTCCGTGCCCAATGCACAGACGTACTCCGTCACTGGCCTGGAACAGGTTAAAGCGTGAGTTTAAGCCGGTGAGTGTCATTTTTTTTACATGTGTCATTGAAATAGTTTTAATTCAATATTT
Source organism: Agrypnia vestita (assembly GCA_016648135.1). Lineage (NCBI taxonomy): Eukaryota > Metazoa > Arthropoda > Insecta > Trichoptera > Phryganeidae > Agrypnia > Agrypnia vestita. The sequence continues at coordinate 33,432 of JADDOH010025062.1, read as the reverse complement.
CGAGTGTCAGTAATGGCTTACACTAACCACAATCCAAGAAACAGTGCCCAACCACCTTTTCATATATTCTGTCGCATATAGATGTAAAGTTATTAGAATCTGATGTATGATGAGATGTAGAAAACAAATTTATTGCCTAGCGACAAAATTCATTTAATGTTGCGGCAAAATTCATTTCTTCCGACAAAAAAGTAATATTCAATGTCTAAGTAAATTACTTTTCCTGTTAAAGATATATTATAGAATCAGTTGATCGTCAGAAAAATATGTGGCATCCTACATAATATTGTATATTTCGAATATTTAAATAAAATTGATTTTGATGACAGACGGCAAAATACGCGTGTAGGTGCATGAACACCGGCTTAAACGAGATCCATATTTTCAAACTATCTTCGCCAAGTTGATAAAACCGTCCCTAAGATGACCTGTGAATATTTTAAGGTTGATATTACAAAATGTTAATTTTTTTTTATAGGTGGACGTAACAGGCGTGTATCAGAGGCTTTTGTAAAAACCGGGAAATCCATTAAGGAGTTGGAGGTTGAAATGTTAAACGGTCAGAAGTTGCAAGGACCTTTTACAGCTGAGGAAGTAAACCACATGTTGAAACTTAAAGGAATGGAAACAAAGTAAGCATTTCTTTTACAATTACAATCTTTTTGTGGTAGCCGTACAGGTTGTGTACCGATACAAACATTTTTAAATCATCCTATTTTCAAAAACTGAAAAATTGAAAAAAAAAATTCTAAAATATTTAATGTGTCAAAATTAAAAAAAAATTTCGTTTCCAAAGTGAACTAGAATTCAATATTTTGTCTAATAATGAAATAAATTGTGACTTTTTCTAGATGATTTAATAATTTATCTGCATATATAGTGTAAATGAATATTCATCCTAAAAGACACAATGATGTATGTACGTTAATTTATTCAGTATTATTCAAAAATGACTTGTAATACAGGCAACTGCTTCCTGTACGAAGGAAGTGGTGCTTGTGTAATGTTCTTTGCAGTTCGATATTACAAAATGTGTCAATGTAACTGCGGCTTTTCAACTTTAACGTGGCCAATTGTGTGAAAGATCTGAAGGACCTGGAAGGTACAAGAAGAATGGGCGTATTGATGATATCTTGCTAAATAGTTAAGCTAATATACAGTGCCTGATTACTACGATGTCCAATATATGTATGGATAGTGAACTTCTGATAAATGTTGGTAAATGGAACTTGAGGGTATTCGAGATGGAAGTGTGGCGTAATGTAGTTGTAAATAATTAAATGCTTGGAAGTTTGTGTATTTGGATAGTGTGTTACTTTACTAGATACAAGAGATTGAGAATCACATTAGGAGGAGGGTGGCAGTGAAAAAAATGAATGAAAATATACAGGGTGTAATAGAGCTAGTCCACAATACTTTACAGGTGGATTCATGCCTTGATTATGAGTCAAAAATGTTCAAGCAATCATCACCTAATATCAATACCTAAGAAGTTACGCAATATCAAAGTTTGCATTTTTTTCTCAATATTTCTGACTTACTTTTTACAAAACATTACAGTAACTTATATTGATTACAAAAAAATTCATTCCTTTCAATACAGTAAACCCCCGTTCATCGCGACCCCGGCGAGTGCGGATTCGTTATATCGCGATCTTTTTTGTCTGGTCCTGACATGTACCAGGAATTGTCAAAATGAATGGTGACACATGTGTGCTATCTTATTTCTTGCTCACTCTCATGCTGCACATGCACAAACATTGCATATGTAAAATTAAAAGCGTGAGTGAGGCAAAAGAACGCCAGTACCTGGTGCCTAGTAGGGATGGGTCGTCGACGTATTTACCGTCGACGAAACGAGACCGTCCACGTCCATCCATCGACGAGACAATCAACTAGCTGAATTCGTCAATTAGTTGACGCGTCAACTTCGTTACGCGGACGTTCTATCTAAACATCGGGACGATGGTCAACTGTCTACGGTTCAACGCGACACTTCTCGACGGCTCAACCGTTGGCTATTTTTATAACGTTAGTTTTTAAAATTTAAAGAAGTTCGAAGGAATATAGTTTCGGGGAAAGTAAAACCGCTACTTGTGCTTATATGTAAAAAGAAATATTTTATTATTTATTTGTTTACGCACATTATAGGCTTTTACATATTGTTTTATATACTTCTTTCTATATATAACAAAGAAAGAAGTAGGTATACACAGCAATATCAGGTGTTAGCAGTAAAATATAAATATAAACTACATATATAAGCAGTCATAGTATTGGGTATAAGCATTAAAATGTGAGTAAATAAAATGGAAGGAAACAATGATTTTGCGTAATAAAGGCACCAGTTATGAGGTGCGGTAAAAAATACTTACATTTATTTATTATCTATAAATTTATAAATAAATACATAATTTAAAAATACTTTACATTTGAGATGTTATATAGAAATTTATTGAAGAATACATCTTTCAAAGTCAGGCTTTCACTTTGTGGTGACATTATTAATAAATAAATATACCTGTATTATTTGTCAACTTTAGTTTAATGCTCAATCTGAGAAAAGGAACATTGTTCCCGAAACATGTAAAAAACCAATAAAAAGTGGTGCAAACAAAATTATAATAGATTTATTTTTTTATCTATAAAGTTGAAAATAGGGAATTTTTAATAAAAATTAATTATACCTAAATTCAAGATTATATTACATATATAATATTAATGTTGGACTCCTGAATAAGGACCATAGTTAGGTATAGAAAATTTTATTCCCTACAAGTTTGTTTATCATTTATATGCTAAAGTTGAAAAGTAAGGAAATAACACAATAATTAAATTTTAGAATCCCTTTTCAGGTAAATATAAGAAGTCGAGATCGATCGAATAAAATATTGATTTTAGAAAAATATCTAGCCGGCCTGTTAATTAATAATAGTTCAATAAAAAATAAAATAATTAAACAGAATTGTTTTATTTTATACACCGAATATAATTCACCGAATCGTCGCACGTGACATCACAAAAAATCAAGTAAAAAATAATAGATAATAGCTTATTAAGCCTATCTCGCCCTACGCATGTATTCAAATTTTAAATCTCTAGTCATAGTTCATAGCATACACAGATCTGCACTCTATGGTAGTGTACTTTAGAGTTGAAATGAAATTACCCGTCGAGCCGTCTATGACGTCTATGGCATATACAAGACGACAGCGAGAGATGAGAGAGAAATAAACGGAGACGTTTTGTCTTGCTCTCGCTCGTTGCTTTGCATTGCGTTAATCTCGAATCGTCCACCGACCACGGCGTCCGCTGTCCACCGTCTACGAATTCAACTAGTCCATGCGATAAACGTAAACGGTCGACGCGTCGATGCAACGTCAACGGTTGATTTCAACTAGTCCGTCCATTCAACGCCCATCCCTAGTGCCTAGTAGGGTTGAGTCAGCGCATTTAAGTTTATCCTTCAGTGTAAGTTTAGCTACAATTTCAAACGCATCCTAATCAAATTAACTACATATTTTTATCGCTTAGTAATTTTTAAAATGTCAAAAAGACAATGTGATGAATCAGTTAAGAAAACTCGCAATGTAGTGACTTAAGAAAAGAAACTATAAATTATAGAAATGATAGAAAATAGTGGAAAATTTACAGTTGCGGGAAGGGATTTCAAATTGACCGAGTCTTCAGTGCGATCAACTGTGCTAAAGAAAGACAAAATTAAAAAGGCTGGTGAGAGTGTTACCCCAATTACAGCGACAAAAGTCTCACTAACCAGAAGTTTTTTGATGACGGAAATAGAAAATTTTTTAAGCAAATGGATAGAGGACATAAATTAAAACCACATGCCTGTTAGTACCCAAATCATAATGAATAAATCACTTAATCTTTGGGATCATTTAAAATCTCAACGTGGAGAAGTTTTTAAAGCAAGCAAAGATTGGTTTGATCAGTTTAGAAAACGATCAAACTTGCATTAAAATGATTCGCGAATCAGCTAGTGCAGGTGTAAAATCAGCTGAAAAATATCGAATGGATTTCCGTGAAATTGTGGAAAGAGGAAATTTCCACCAAATTTAATTTTTATTGTGGATGAGAAGGGACTCTATTGGAAAAGAATGCCAACACGTACGTTTATTTCCATAGACGAGAAGACTGCTTCTGGATTTAAAGCGTCCAAGGATTACCTAACTCTTCTTCTAGTCGGAAACGCATCACGCAGGACTGTCATACGCTCCGGAAAATGACGTCTCCGAATCGGTTCCCATGCGAAAGTAATGTGTTAAAACCATTGAAAAAGCTCTTTCTCTTCACAATCAATGCATGGAGTTGATAGAAGAGAACGATGGAGTTTACGAGCGAGTGAGTGCTGTGAAATGTGGCTGTAATGCATTATGTACTTGACAGTTATCGGCAAATTTTGTACAATAAACGAAGAGAGGCTAAACAAGGAAATCTAGATTTCTTTTTGCAACGCGGAACAAAATTAATGAATTAATTATTTAACGTAAATCATTTTGCATTATTAATATTGTTTTTTTTTATTAATAAAGTGTTTTTCGAATATTACAATGTTTTTTTTTTCAAAATCCCCCGTTGATTGCGAAATTTCGCTTATCGCGACCGTGTCCAGAACGTATCCCCCGCGATGAACGGGGGTTACCTGTACATGTTAAATAAAATGATAAAACCCTGCAGAAATACCAATTGGAAATTTTCCAATCAAAGGGAATTTTCAATTCCAATTAAAGAAAATTTTTCAATTCGTATAAAATTTTTCAATTCGTAAAAAATAAAATCGGTATAAAAAACTGTAATGATAGTCCAACATTTTACAAAAAATAAATCAGAAATATTGAAAAAAATGCAAACTTTGATGTTACATATCTCCATAACTACTGATAGTAACAGAGCTACTCAACTATATCTGTAAAGTATAGTCGACTAGCTCTGTTACAGTATATAGTGAAAGCAATTATGTATCGCCAATTGGAATTTGTTATGTGGAGCAAGGCTAGAAGTACATAATTTAGATCTGGTGCTGGCATTGATGTATGGCTAGAATTGGAAAATATAGGACAAAAGTAGACTAAATGCAGTCAGGCGTGTGTGTGGAAAATCTATGTATGATAGAATAAAAAATGAACAAATTAGTGAATGTAGGTCTGTTCAAAGAAAGGGTCACACAAATGTTTTGTTTGTGTGGTGAAGCAAAACAAAAACGTGCATGAAAAGAAGTATGAAAGTGCACGAGGCAAGTGTGCTACAACGGAAGAGTGTGGTATTCCATCCCCTCCACCTACCCCTACGTGAGTGAGTAAGTAAAAGTAGAGAGTACTATTTAATTGAAAGTAGAGAGTAATATTTAACTAAAATCTATATTATAAAAGGGTTACATCACCTTGACATTTTCAAAATTATTATTATTTGCTTCATCTTCTAGCTTGAAAATATAGGAATAGTTTTACTCATTACTCATTCGAAAATTTCAAAAATTAGCAAATTGGAGTTATAGCAATTTAAATTTGAATAGTTTTATTATTCTTTGGAGTTTATCTCAAAACTCATTTTTTCTGGTGGAAATATCTCAAAAACCGTTAGGTCGATTTTGTTCAAATTTGGCACACATCTTACTAGTAACGTTTTCTACAATGTAGCGTATGATTTTTTAAATAGAATGTGCTGTTTGCTAGTTACAAATTATTAACTTTGATTTGTTTAGGAATTTTTATTTATTTATAAACTCATTCTCCTTTGCACAAATAAAGCCATGTTTTCACTAGGGGACAAATTGTCCCTCAACATCACACGCGGCATAGAGTCTACGTGACGTTTCAACGTCGCGCACAATATAGCGGGGCATTTCTACGTGTCGCGGCAACGTTATCATGCGCACGGTACCCGAGCGAGCTCACGGCGACATCGCGGTGCGCGTCAGTACCACGTGGTATGTTTACAAGTGAATGCGCATACGCCGTATCCGTCAACATGACATTAATGTGGGGAAACTAAATTGTTCTCCAACTCATCGCGCTATACCAAAGCCATACAATTTTGTGGGACACTTTAAACCCGTGACACGTGACCGTGACAAACACGTTCAAAACATGAATATAAAAATAAAATGATGTGAGGGCCAACAGCGTTCCTTAATATTGTCTTGCTTGGCTACGGAAGGCCCGATTATTTGTAATAAATTGTCAAAATCAGTTGTTGTCATTCGAGTGATATTGATCCGTCAGACATTCGAAGATCGCATAGAATATCATCCTTCTTTCTCTTTGCAGTAAATAATTTCACACCCACCACCTTTTTCTCCTCTTACGTTTCGATAAACTCGTTAAAATAAATAGATACGCAGCTGTCGGGCGACATTTCCGCAACAAGTGATATGTGAGTCCCGGTGTGTACGCGTCAAATGACCGCGTCATTGTCCCCAAAACATGAGCGTAGATATTGATGCGACAAGCCGCGCGGAATGTTTAGCGATTTGTCCCCTAGTGAATACATGAATTAAAAAAAACTTTTTTTTTCAACGTGCTGCATCATTTAACAAGAAAATAATAGACGTTTTCATTTCATTCTAACGCTGGCGACATGCTGGCATGATTCTCTGTTGCGTGTGTCACGGAGACCTCGCGGGGACAGTACATAATTCCGCCATTTTGAAATTTTCAAAATAATTTTTTGATGAATAATATTGACCCATATATGCTATCATAAACGTTTGGCTCTACAGCCCTTAGTGGGTCTTGGCCTCCTCAAGAGTCTTCCTCCACTTGTCTCGGTCTTTCCATGATTTTGTGGACATTGTCACTCCATATTAATTTTGGCCTTCCTGAGCTGCTTCGCGCTATTGGTCTTGAATTCAGCAGGGACTTCGGTTGTTGTCCGGTCATTCTCTTTATATGACCCAGCCACCCAAGTCTTCCCAGTTTTGTAAATTTTGTTGACGCTTAATTCCTTAAATCACACGCCATAAATAATGATCATAAAACAAATTTTCTATGTTCAATAGTTACATAATTTTTTTTCTAATTTTGAATGTATTTTTTAATGCCTCTGGTACCTCAAGGTGGTGCGACCCCTTCAAATAAATTCTTACTCTCTTTTTATAACCTAAAAATAAAATAGAGATTTTACTAATGTGCATGCTTTTGTTTCGTGTTAACATAATGCGCTGTTCGTAATGGTTTGTCTACACTCCCGTGGAATCCCAACTTTTATGCCAGTGGTTGCGAAATTTTCTAGTATTATTTTTATCATACATTTTGCTGGGCAAATCTCTGAATAAAAATTGTTTTTTAAAATGTATTCTAATTGTAAAACTTTGCCAATTAGGATCAATTTGAAATGAGTAATTTCAAGACCCAATGTATCAAAAATGTAATGTATTGGAATTCATAATATTGATTTAATCCCCCCCCCCCCCCCCCCGCATATGTTTATGTCATTTATTTTTAGTAATGAGTAATATGTACTGTAAACGTAGACTAAAACAAACAATAATGCATAGCCATAATCTGAGTAGGTACATTGTCCCATGACCTCATATGAATTCTAGTCACCTTTCAAACCAAATTAATTCACTTCTCTCTTTGGAATATATCCGCCTGTGATATCTCAATATTAAAAAGATTTTAAATACAGTTGTTCAAATCAATATAACAATTTTAAGTGTATAAACTTTTATTTTTGATGTATTTCTGATCATTTTTATGCATCATGAATTTTTTCCAATCTGATTTTTCGGCATATGTTTCGCTTGCTTTATATGTGTTGCGAGTTTTGTTGTTAATTTTTTTTAAATAATTTTTAATACATGTATTTTAATACAAAGCTCAGATTTATAGATTTTAATAAAGTGTGAACATTATTAAAATCTATAAATTTGCTTAAATAAAAAACATCCAGATAATAATGTAGACGCTCTAATAGAATTTTGAACACTTTTATACATATACATACGTGGCTTGCTGTTTGGATTACAATTACACAAAGTTATTTTATAGTAAAACAGAATTAAAAACAAAGTTAATATGTAATGCAATTTTAAAATATACAGGGTTATTTGTAAATCATTAATAACCTCGCAGGGCTATTTTCCTGCCTTGATTATGAGTCGAAAATGTTCAAGCTATTATGACCTAATATCAATAGTTAAGGAGATATGCGACATCAAAGTTTGCATTTTTTTTTCCAATATTTCCGATTTATTTTTTGTAAAACGTTGGACTATCATTACAGTAACTCATATCGATTACGAAAAATTCATTCGTTTCAATACAAATTAAATAAAATGATAAAAACCCTGAAAAAAATCCAATTGGAATGTTTTCCAACTGGAATTCAAAGGTTATTATTTTTTTATTTGTCTTGTATTAAAGGAAATGAATTTTTCATATTCGATATAAGGTACTGTAATGATAGTCCGACGTTTTACAAAAAATGAGTCAGAAATATTGAAAAAAAAATGCAAACTTTGATGTCGCGTATCTCCATAACTATTGATATTAGGTCATAATAGCTTGAACATTTTCGACTCATAATCAAGGCAGGAATATAGTCCTGCGAGGTTATTAATGTTTTACAAATAACCCTGTATATGTACATAGTACAAAATTTGAAATTTCATAAAAGTGAGCATGTGGAATTTTGTTTTTCATGTGTTGTGTATTACAGCGAATTTAAGTTAAATTAAATATACAGTAAAATAAAAAAATAAAAAAATTAAATATACCCATTTTAATTCAAACTGTTATAATTTGAAATTCGTCATAATTCAAAAGTTTTAGAATAAAAGTCCCAAAACGTTAATTTCATAGTTTAATAACATAATTGTGGCGCTCTATCCTCTCTGCCAACCCCCACGGGGAAATGGCGTGATGGTAAGTTAGTTAATAACATAATTCATAATTAATTTTTTTTACTAAGTTATAAGCAAGTAAAAATCCGCGCAGGTTTTTGATTATGCGCGTGCATCCTTGTGTGTCCTTTATATATTTCATCAACTTTATCTATACTACTAATTTATTAATATGTCACAATCCCTAAAATTGAGGAGTCTTATGCATGCTTCCTTCAGTTGGCTGCCTTGATATGCGTGGATAGTTTTACTTTGCACTAATTCCTCATAGTTGAATGCGTTTAAAATTGTTTTTCCCTTTTTTTGTTTCCTTTTTAGTTCGATCCTTTTTGACAGCAGTGTTGTTAAAATGTTTAATTTTCTTAGGAAGAAGTTATTGTTGACTTATCTTATTATTTCACATATTTATGAACGATTGTATTTAATATGTGCTGTGTGTTGGTCTGAGTCGGAAAAAAGCGGAATCGAAAGCTAAATTGAAGAAGCCTACCATAAATTCAATGTTAATTGTAAACGTTCGGTTATCCAAATGTGATGAAATAAAAAAAATAATTAGATTTTTTTCACAATAGACATTTCTGATTTAGTAATATAAATGTGACGATCTTTGCATTATCATAATACATAAATAAATATTGGGTTTATAAAATAATTTCTTGAAATATGCGAAAATATAGTACTGTTACGTGGCGTGGCTCGCTCGAAAAATGAAATGGCACAACTCATAAAATAAATCTTTTATTATCGCTTGTACATTATCTCCGACATTTTGCAATCGCTCGCAACGCAATACTACTCTATTTTTTTATTCAAACACAAAAGAACTGCTCTCTTTTGTTTTTCTACTCGGGTAAGAACCCTTCCATTTCTTCGCTATTTATTTAATCATGTTGGTTCTTATTTCAACCACTGGGCATACCGGCCCGCCGTTCTGCGCATGTGACACTTTTCTATGGAACTGTCAAATGTCAACGAACAGCTCGTTACAGTACATACGTTTTTTATAAAAAATTTTTTACCTTTTTTCCGTGAACTTTGGCGAATTTCTCAATGGCATTGCAATTTTTTTTGTTTCTTAGAATTTTGAATTAGCAGTTCTATTATTGTTTGTATTGTTTAAATAGTCCCTCGGAATTGTTTTTTTAAGTTATAAACAATATGTACATAATTTAATGTATGCATTAAAAAAAACATTGTATTAAGTAGTTTTGGATTGAATAATCTGTTATAATAAAACCTTTCTGCATTAGTTTTTGTGAATTTTGCCTATCTTAAAGTTGACTCTAAATTGATTTTCTTATCAAAAAAGTTACGGTATGGCCTCTTGACTTTAATAAAATGCAGTTCCCGATGCACATTCGTTTCTCTGATTGTCAATTCATATTGTCTTACGTACCGAGTGATGTATTTATTGTTATTTTACATTTTATTATATAAGTAAGTAATAAAACTCAATTTTTAGATTCCCTCTGTTCACTGCCATCCACCGTATTTGTGTTGGAGAGTTGAAGCCAGTAGACTTGATCGACTGCATCCGTAGCCATCCTGAGCACATGTAAGCACATGCTTCAAATAATGTATTTTTCCTGTAGAAATACAAATCATTTCAAATATATATGTCATAATACTGTTGCAATTTTTCGGGGACACATCATAGTCTTACAATTTGTAAAATGTTACTAACTTCATTGTCGCAATCTATTTGCCTTTAGATTATTACTTATAATTATTATTGTGTTTTGGGGTGAGTAGTTTCTTTCATATTATGTGCAATTCATTGGTAGTTAATGTCAAACGCAAACGTTTGAAATGGTTTTGTTGGGATTGCTTTTTTATATTATCTTTTATTTCATTGGTTTCTTGAATAAGATTGCATTCTTTGTAGTACATGTACCTGGTGCAAAACATCATTGTATACACAATTGGAAAATGTAATTAATTACCTTTCACGTGTTTTATGTACTTTTTCATTGTCAGGCTAGTGCCCACACTACGCCGATCTTCCGTCACCCAACTTATGACGCGTCACATCGGCAAAGTGAACAGTTTGATCGATCTTGTTCATGTAGTGTGTTTAATGAGCGCATATTATATGGAAAAAATGTAGCGGCAATCCGCCACAGAAGATTGGCGTAGTGTGGTGCTAGTAACAGTAATTTACTTTTAGTAAACCTTGAATAAAAATACTTTGCGTTGGACCATCATCTTCAAATCATTTGTCTTTTAAATTCGTTCCGTGTTGTAGTGTTTGTTCATTTTTAATGAAAATAGCTTAAAAATAACCAAATCTAGCATACAACACATTATATGCATTAATTAAATTAATATATGTTTCCTTGAAACTTGCTTTTTTGAACATTTATTGAATTTTAAACCTTCTCACATGAATAACTTCTCAGCTACAATGAAAAGCAAAATGAATGAATTTATTTCTGATTACGCTACACATGACTTTTGCTTGTAAAACTTATTTAGGGCTGTCACGTAAAATAGTGCATAATATTTATTTGAATCTGACACATTAAAGATAAACTTACGTACAACCCTTCCATATTCGAGTTATGTTTTAGTTTGTCTCGTATAAAATAACCTTGCCTAAAGAGCTACGATTCTAAGAGAAAAGTAATTTAATTGCCTCCACCTGTTTATTATCCATGGGCAGCCAGGAAATTTACCAAAATACCAGGTATATACAGTGGAGGACTAAAAATTACCAAAATATATTAGTATATATACATATATGTATGAATATATAAAATTATTATTCTGTAAAAACGCTTAAATAAATATTTTTTGAATCTCTAAAAATAACGCAGCAAATATTAAAAAGGTGTTTCCAGATACATATATTTTTATACTTTCTTATTTTTTTGAGTCTCCAAACCCATCGAATTGATTGAGATTTTTATTTTACACAGTTAATTTCGAAATAAATAATTTTATAGTGGTTTTGTAAATATTTCATCTTCATATGAAGATAATAGATAACTCCAATAAATTTGAAAAATATATTTTTTTACACAGACGACATATTTTATGTTACCTTTTTTTAAAAGTAGTTATTTGTTTTGTTACATTTATTTTGTTATCATTTTTCTTTTTTAATTGTGTGCAATATTTTTGTTGAATGTACTTACCAATTAACCAATTTAACAACTATTTTATAATATTAGTAGAGTGCTCCTACAATTGAGCATTCATAAGGAACTGATAAGAAGTGTTCATTAAAATCATGTGTATTTTAACATTGTTCATTGTTACACAATGTATTAAAATTAGGAGGATGCTTTGATTCGACACAGTAAAACCGGGTTAATTGGCTTTTAAGGGACCAAAACAAATTCAAATTCACACAAAAGCTGATTAATTTTACAATAGAATAAAACAATTTAATTTTTGTACTACATATGTACTTTCTACAGATTATTCTAATACATATTGCCATATTGCTTTGTTAAATTTTAACATATTTACAACGATTCATCTCATTGTTCAGAAAGTTGATTTTGTGTCAATGACTATTAGGAATATTAGAATGATTTATTGTTAGGACACACCAACATTGAAGTAAAAATAGCTATTTAGAAAATGTAATTTCCATAGAAAAATTATAGAAGGCAGCATTTACATAAATGTGCATTGCCTTTAGTCTAAAATAAAATTATTTTGTGAGAAATATAAATTATTTCAAATTATTGAGATGGAAATTTCTACATTATACTACTATGATTTTTATTCATTCTTAAATTTTACATACATTTTTTTACGTTTTAGTATGTACTTGAATTAACTATGTTTTACTGTAATGAAAAATGACAGCTTTTTATTGAATGCGTAAATATTTGTAAGAAAACTATAATTATTAACATCCTTTGTTTGAATATTTGTTAATTAATCTGCAGTTAAATGAATATAAATATTGGCTTTAATACATTTGATGTTTAATATTAATATAGGTGCAAGAATATATAAATTAATAAATTTTTAATAGCTGTATCCAGTTTGGTGTCAATATAAAAGATTTATGAATGTTGATTATAAATAGTTAAGTCAAATTCCAAGAAGTTCTAGCACACTCAAAATTAAATACATATTGAGATTCTTAACTTATTAATATTGTCTTTAAAATATACTTCTGTCAAACAGTAGTATTCTAATTTCATCAAAAACATTTCTATCATTTTCGAAGAATTGTGTCATGAAAGGATAATTCGAGCACGTTCTAATATAATATTATTGTTAACTTATAAAAATATTTGAAAAATACAGAAAAATCTAGTGTTTCACAAAGTCATCCAGTTTGGTTGTTGCTAAATTTTACACACGCAAAATTTATATTCTTACATACTTATTATTATGTACATTATTTTCATAAATGCAAGAAACAAATTTCAGACATTATAGATTATTTTTAATCTGTGAGTGCTATAACACCAGTATTCTTTTTGGAGTACACTGTTGATAACAGTACAGTAGCACTGATGGCATTTTTTGGAAGCAAAGAAAATGAAAAGACATTTTGGGTTGTTTGAGAAGACTTGTAAATCACCATATTATATAATATAATAGTTTATGGGTTGTTGACTTCACACAACACTTTATTTAGGTGCTAATTGATGGATGTAGGTAATTTTAGTAAGGTTGTTACCATTAGATTAATGTCTAGGTTCATATTTTATTAATGCATAGTTATTGTAAGGTGTAATAATACCTATAAGAAATTTTTTAAAAATGTTATGGGTACAGTATAAATTATTATTACAAATGTTGGGCATATTAGAATATATGCAAGCTTTATAAAGTTGGCTGCTTCCAATATGTGATGAATCAGAATATTTAGTTAAAATGTTATTTTTAAATATTTAATGGACATTCGTTAGTTTCAAAAAATATATATTATAATATTATGAAAAGTACAAACACTATTGCAATTATTTTTTAATACCATGCTTGATAAACATTACTTTCTCCTTGATGCAGATTTGCTCCTAAAAAAATAACAATTTATTGAAGATGTATTGCATATACATAAAAAAATAATTTGACATCATCTACTTCACCATCTTATCCTCTCTTCCCAAATCCTTGCATGAGCACTTGAACTGAAATATCCCTTGCAGATTACGTAAGTTTTATGCATGGCTTCATAATATATTTATTTTGTATTGTGTCATTTGTTCATTTCAGATTCATAGAACCTAAAAATTACTATGACAAATATTTTTTTGAGATCACATCCATTCCTCCAATAGTTATCATTACCTAGTATGATTTAATTTTTTTTTAAATCTTTTCTCACATTCATCAATAATATAATAAGTGACATTTCCAATATTTAATCTAGAAATGCATTTTGATTTGATATGTTATTTTATTTCTATATGTAAAAAAAGAGACCACATTCAAATGATAATGTGATAACTTATCAAAACGAAATGCATTTGTTTTTTTTACTAATATATTTTTGTTCTCTCATTCTAACAAATCATTTTTCACACACTTCTAGGAAAGGACAACTGCCAGCAAAGTGTTCTCTTTGAAAATTACTACTTTGGAAAGCAAATTAATTTTACAAAATTTACTCACGAATTTTATATGATTCTAAATTATTTCAGTGAAATATAACAAGGAAAATGTAATATAATATACTCAAGAGGCAGTGTCACCTTATTTACAAGCCATTTTATTTTACTCTAACTCTAGCTCAACATTGTCATCCATTTCAATAAATGTTTATACATCATCAACATTTTGTTTCATTTTTTACATCCAAAAATATTAAATATTTTTATTTGTAATTAGCAAAAAAATCACGCACTTTTAAGGCTGGAAACTAAAAATAAAAGTATAAAACATTGACTTTGCTAGTTCAGCTGATGTCCTTTGAAAATTTTGACTACCGTGTCCCTGACAAATTAGATAAAGCAAGGAAAATTTTTAGATCTGTAAATTTTTCAAAAGATTGTTTGTCTGATTTACTGGACAATTAATAGAAAACTATTTTGGGCTTCCTATTTGGACTATATAATGCAGCTAATTCAATTTTTTATGTTAATTTTTAATTTGGTTTTGAATGCATACAAAAATTTCCACATTGAGCAGTGTGGTGCTTTGGCTTATAATAAAATGATTAATAAACGTGAAAATATATAAATTTTTGAGATAATCATTGTGTATACCATAGTCCATTAAAATGAATTCCTATAATGCAGGAGTACATAACCATTATCGGCCCAGATAAACTTATCATTTGACAATCATTGGACAATGAATTATAATAGACTATGCATAAAGCCATGTATTCACTAGGGGACAAATCGCGAAACATTCCACGCGGCATGTTGCATTAACATCTACGCTCATGTTTCGGGGATAATGACGCGGTCATTTGACGTGTACACACTGGGACTCACATATCACTTGTCGTGGAAATGTCGCCCGATGAGGTTATGATGATTAGTGCTACGCATCTCTTCATTTTAACGAGTTTATGGAAACGTAAGAGGAGAAAAAGGTGGGTGGGTGCAAAATTATTTACTGCAAAGAGAAAGAAGGACGGATATTCTATGTGATATTCGAATGTCTGATGGATCTTTCATCAATTTCACTCGAATGACAACAACTGATTTTGAAAATTTATTACAAATAATCGGGTCTTCCATAGCCAAGCAAGGCACAATATTACGGAACGCTGTTAGCCCTCGCATCAGACTTGTAATTACAGCTCGATCAGTTGGATAACAATCTCGTTTCCCCACATTAAAGTCATGTCGAGTGGTATACAGTCGCAGTGCATGCGCATTCACTTGTAAACATACCACGTGGTACTGACGCGCAGCGCGATGTCGCGGCTACTCGCTTGGGTACCGTGCTAATGGCAATGTTTCTGCGGCACGTAGAAATGCCCCGCTATGTTGTGCGCGACGTCCCGGAACAGTGTGCGACGTAGCATTGTCATGTAGACTATTCCGCTTGTGATGTTGAGGGACAATTTGTCCCCTAGTGAATACATGGCTTAAGGGAATCATAAGGATGCATCTTTGAACCCCTATGTTCTATGTTATTTAGGCCAAAGTTTCCTGTTCATATTTATTATTTAAACCAGCATAAACTACAAATATATAAACATTAAATCTTGCACGTATGCATGAAATCGCGACTGCTATTGTCATTAAACTTGCATTTCAGATTCATGACTCATTTCTGAAAATTTTGTTTCTTTCAATATTTCTTTTTGACCTTCATTTAGCAAATACTAAGTTGGACAATATTCAAATGCATAGCAGATATTAATGATAAATGACTTCAAGACATATAAGTAGATACAATAAAAAGGATGCATCATTTGTCACCTTTGGTGTGGATGTGGATTAAGATGACATTTTAGCATTAAATCAATTTTGGAATGTTCTGCGTGTTTTAAGAGATTATACTCTTCAAAGTCAAAGTCAAAGCAATACTTTTCACAACATCTCTTAAATTTTTTTCCCTTCAATACTTTTACTTTGTAAATACAAAAAAAGATAAAAACTTGTATATTTCAGACATCCTTCTAGTATTGAATTAATGGCATTTTAGCCGGTGACACATTAACGTTATTTGAGATTTCTATCCGATTGTATAGATAATTGGCAACAGATTTATCGCAATTAGATGGGAAATCATCGTTACTAGTACGGTAGAAATATCTCAATTATCACTGATCGTCATAATCGGATACAAATCTCAAATAACTCATGTGTAACCGGTTAAAATAACTGTTTGACCATTACCACCTCTTTCCTTTCACCTCTCGTTTATTGCCGTACAAACTATTGTGTTGATCCTTGATGTGTTATTATTACTAACAATTCATTATTGACACGGAACTTGGGTGGTAGAATAAAGTTTTTATGTGAAAATATTCATCTGGTATTGTTAATCAGCTCCTATTCTGAAGAAAGAAAAATATAATACACATTTTACTAATGTTGATTATAGAAAGATGTTCATGTCTTCATGTCATAGAAGTCCATGACTAATAAACAGCACATCGAAGGCATATTTATATATGGTGTAGGTATGTCAAACTAGCTGTGGCATGGCATTGTCAACCAGAAATGGAACTAATACATTTTATGTCATAGTAGACGTATGAAATGATAAATAATTGATGTTGACAATGGCTTTTAATTGTGAATGAGTATTATTGTTTAGTAGAATTTATTAACTTATAAGAACTGCAATTTGTATATTAAACACAGAGGTAAGTAGAACTATTTTCTCTTTTAATATTTAAATAAAAAATTAAGTAAACTCAAGAAATAACGTATTTTATTTTCTCACTGTATATCTGCATTAAAATGCTTTATTCAGTTATTTAATCAACTGGAATTTAATTATCTAAAATATTTTGCTTTCATATTATCTAAAGAAAATAAATTGGAAATGTGAGATTAAAACTTTGACAAGTAAAACTTCAAATAATTTATTATTAATTTTTTCTTTCAGGCAAAATTTGGGCTAAATGAACCACTTTAAATCATCGACGTTTTGAATATTCTATGCATATCAAAGAGATTAGATTTGATGTTAGAATTTCAAAAACATAATGATTTGTGAGAAATAAATGTAAATATTATTTTTTGTACATTAGACATGCAATTTTTTCGCATAAAATGATTGAGATGCTATGTATAAAAAGTAAATAAAAAAGCTAAATCTTGAAATTTTTTATTTTTATTCCAAGTTCGGCAAAACACTTTCAAATTTACAAATGGGGAGGTCCAAAATAAAACGCATAAATATTTAACGAATACTTATTTAATAATCTCTATTTAAGTAACAGTCGTAAACACAAGTTTGTCTTCTGGAACATGTTTCATGAAACCATTTCTGAAGTCTAAGGCGGTCATATTTTTTTTTCCTGGAATTCCAACAGTGTCAAAGCATATTGATTCGCCGTCTTTACACCAGACTCTGATAACCCGTTTTGATTTTATATATGTAAAACATCCCGCTGTTTTCCGCTCTGTTTCCGAAGTGTCTTCAACATTTGCAAATTTCCTCCACAGGTATATTTTAAATAATTTAATTGGATGGTCATTAAATTTTGTGAGCAGTGGGTATATTCCGTAAAGTGCTCTTGATTGATTATAGACTTGAGTAGCCGAACTCTCTTGCCAGTTGATGTAACCTTGTGATTGTTTTACTTTAGGCGCTGGAAAACAAATTAAATATATTTTATCAATTAATAAAAACAAACGGCTGTGTAAACTCAATCTGTTATTTTAACAAGTTCATTGTTTTTTCATATGACTAAAACAGATCAAAATTTTCAATTAAATACAATCAATTGATTTTAAATTCTGATGGAAGTCGCATAAAAGGTGTACTACTCACTTATTTCAATCCCTTTAAAACCAACACAAATAATAAGGTTGAAATATTAGTCCCAGTTGTTTGATCAGAAGTAAAAGTAATAATTAAACAATATACACAGATTTTTGCATTTTCAACCAATTGGTTGAAAATGGAGTAGGAAAATCCATCCCCCAGAAACTCTTTGTTCACTGGATGCAAATGCTCAATTTGTGGGAGGGTGTGCGGTTCGAAAATAGGACTCCTCAGCCACGCTCGGACACACTCAATAAAACATGGCAGACGTCATCCTCGTAACGAGGGACTGCCAAAAACTACTGATTAAACAACCGGTCCTTAGAGTATGTAAAATAGTATTATTATAGGATTTTAAAATAAATAATTCTATGTTGTAATTTTTTTTCATAATTACACATAATCATACATACACATATATTAATTGTATGACTGTAAGTTTATTTAAATAAATATTTGAATATATTCATCAGTATTTTCTGTAACATATCCTAACCCCTACCTCTCTGCACATGAAAGATACTAGACTTAAGTATCTGCCTCTTAAGGAAGAGTTAGAAGTAGAATATTGTTTTTCTGGCCCAAGGAAGGAGCAATCAGTATAAAACTGGTAAAATGATTGTGACAAATAAATGATGCTCTTTTTACTTTATCTGAAGATGGCATAAGATGGGGGTACAAATGGGACCCCAGTGAAATTTGCATTTTATGAAGTGTAATGGTTTGAAAATGTTCTATAATATTTTTTGCTTATATTTCTCATATAATGCGAACAAAATACTACTGAATTTGTCACCATTTTATAAGAAACCATAATATTTTGACATCTCATAACCCGCAAGCATCCGGCCAACAAAAGCTTTGCAAGCAGAATGAAGTAACCGCATCGTATAGAATATTGCTGATTGTCTATATGGAAAAACATAATTTTTCTACTTTTGACTATCTTACTACACATTATATAATTCCATTTTCTTTCGGTGTTATATTCTTTGGGATATTTATGAGGATTACAAAGAATACTAGCTCAATATCATTGATTATTAAATACATTAAATAGTTTTAAAAATAAAGCTTTTGGGGTTAAGTGGTGCCCCGCTCCGGAACGGGAGTGCTAAAGAATAGGGTCACCATAACCGATCCTTCTGAAAGTAAATAAATATCTTCTATATGTATATGTAGTTGTCTTGACTTCAAAATAAAACAGAATTGACGCATAAGTAGGTATTAAGAGATATTAAAGTTTTGAAATTTCACCATACATTTTGACACATGAGTCACTTTATTTAAGGACAAAGCGCAAACCATAAACAAGAAAAAAAATATTAAGCAACAAATCCAGAGTTCCTACATTCAGTATACATAACGTTTCTATTGTCTGTAATTTGTATGAACATTTGGTATTATCTATAAATAAAATTCTCGTCAAATAAATCTTGTCTATGATTTACAATTAGTCCTTAGATAAAGCCTCTCAAATGCCAAAGTGTATGATGAAATTATGGAAACTTTAAAGTGTAATATCTCTATTAATACTTGCTTGCGCGTCAATTCTGTTTTATTTTGAAATCAGGACACAACTATATATACCATGGATACTTACTGGCAAAAGGGTAGGTTATTGTGACCATATTCTTTAATATAGCCTTATACTTATATATTTGGTTTCGAATTATAGAAAATATACTTCGTTTCATCAGATATACATAAATATAAAATGCAAAGCCTATGTAAATAAATTACTAAATACTAGTTCTGCATTGTCCTTTCGATGTTACGTCTTTGCAAGTTTCGAAAATTAATTAACATATATATTTATTAACTTATTTAAAAATTTTATTCTTGGTTTCTAATTTTAGAAAATATACTTAGTTTCGTCTGATATACATATAAAATGCAAAGACAATGTGCAAATGAATTACGAAATACTAGTTCTTCATTGTCCTTTGGATGTTACGTCTTTGCAAATTTCAAAAATTAAATAACATTCATGTACAAGCACTCCCGGAGATAGTGATGTAAGATATGGGGTTTGATAGGAGTGTGAAAACCCGAGTAAATAATCTTTACCATATGTAACATTTGTGTTTTGCTGAGGTTTAGCGTTATTGAGGCAATCCGGCAGTCGATGCAAGCATTGCACGAGGACTTCAGCACCTACACTGGCTAAGGTATTGTGAAGTTCCGGCTGCAGAATATCATCATTTATCTCAATTTCTCTTTGGGCCACTATGTCTCCTGAAATTAATGATGATTTACATATTTGGAATGTTTATTCACACATTCTAAGAACTCCATTATTTATAGTATAAAAAAAAACTACATAAGAAAACAAACACTGAATATTTTCAAATCAACATTTAAAAGAAATTCATCAAATCTACACTTCATACAAATAAATATTGAATAATATGAAACACTCCTCACATTAAGGGGTTGCACCATCCTGGAAGAATAAAATTTAGGTAGAATTTTTTTTAGAAAGATGATTAATTTTTTTTTACTGGCATTATTGAGTTTCATATTAAACTTTTATTTTTTTAAAAAACAAAAGGACTGCGTCACGTCTATTCCTTAATCAATTTTTTTTTAAATGGTTGTTTTTACCAAATGGTTTTGACGGATTAAAAAATCTGTACGCTAATTGTAGAAATTTTATTTCTAATTAAGTACGTGAACTTTTCTATCTCGAACGAATGCGCATCCGGGAAATTGCATGTCAGTTGCGGAGGAGGAGCCCCATGGAAATATACATGACATGGCCACTTTTCTAAAAAAAATTTTCTAATAGTTTAATATGTACCTTAAGTAGTGTCCAGAAAATGGAAGATGGTCCTCAACAATCGACAAGCATGCATAAGATGTACAAATATGGATAAGGCGAGTATTGCGTGTCAGGACAGAAAAGTGTGCCATTATCCCTTTTGCCTACCTCAACAGCTAAGCACTGTGAAGGTAAGTTAGTTAGTAACTTATTGTGTCTTTGCAGAAATTTAATAAAAATATTTTTTTTGTAATGTTTTGATCGTTTTATTTAATTTGTGTTAAAGCGAATGAATTTATGACATTCAATATAAGTTATATTAATGATAGATCTAATGTTTCACAAAAGATAAGTAATAAATTAATATTGAAAAAAAAAATTGTTTGTGTATTCACGTACGCAAGGTAAAAATTTTACTTAAAAACTAAAATAAAAAAAAATTATACATTAATGACGCTCAAAGTATCGAGTTGTAAAAATCTACATTAATCATTGACGATTATGTGTCGAGATTGTCGGCAAACAAAAACATTCTTAAATTAATGGTTCACGTCTTAGATAAGCCCTGCTCTTAATCTTAACTTCCTGAAATTCACGGCAACAAAATGAAATTGAAGGAAACAAAAAAAAATCACGGCTAGAGAGGGACCTGAACTCGAAACAGCAGCCCGATGACCAGACGCATAGCCACCGTCGGTTCTTCGGGACCTGCCAAAAATATACTATATATATTTTAGACTAGCTGGCCGCCGCCCGGCTTCGCACGGGTATTTAACAAAAATGTCAAAAATTATAAATTTGTAAAATAACACCCACACACCCACATACACTCTTATTTTTGCTTCGGGGGTTACTAAAAAAGAGTACATTATAAAGAAACTTTGGATATTATTATTTTAATGAATTTTTTTGCAAACCTCTATCACGGCAATCTGCTTGATAGGTCTCTTTGAGAACTCCGTTAACGATCTTTAAGTACTCGAATGAGGTTGGACCGCGTACGTGATGTAGCAATATCCTAAGATAAAAACACTCTGATTGAGAAGGGTGTACACCGTAGACTCTTCCTAAAGCGGCATCAAAAAGTAGTTATTGTAACATAACTGTAATAGTTAGACATATGGTATTACGGACTTTTTTGTATATATTAATGTCCTCTATAAAACTGTAGTATATCACTTTGCTCTATTGTCAATAATTTCCGCAGCGTACGCGATAAAAGGTTTTTTTTTGTTTTTTTTGACACATTGGGTTACATTATCGAAGTTTTCATACGGATCCCTAACTTTTTTGAAAATATTCTATAGCCTATGTTCATCAGGGATAATGTAGGATTCTAAATGTCAAAGAATTTTTCAAATCTGTCCAATAGTTTCGAAGCCTATTCAATGCAAACAAACAATCAAATCTTTCCTCTTTATAATATTAGTATAGATTAATTTTTTATTTTTATTTACTTATTAATTAACGCCCTATAGGGCTTTTACAATAGATAGGTAAGTGTACATAATCAGAAAACATATATAGATAGTTTAAAGAAAAAAACAATAACATGTAAACATAATAATGAGATAAAGAGATAAAGAGTAGCTTGTTGGTCTTGTGGTTAGGACACTCGCCTCGTGATCCAAAGGTCGCGGGTTCGAATCTCAGCCCAGACTAGCAAGTTAGTCCTATTTTCATAGCACAAGCGTTTAGCTTAGTTTAAAAATAGTAAGAATATTGATGTGACACATATTCCGTGTTCGCATCTCTATTTTTATAAAAAAAAAAAAAAAAAGAGAAAAGAAAATACTTAAAATATAGATACAAATATATAAAGATAAATATAATGTAAAGTAAAAAGCAAGTATGTATATAAAAAGCAGAAGCATAAAAAAACATAATATAATAGAAATTTAAAAACAAAAAAAAGTATTAATGTAGAGTGAAAAGATATAGCACAAGCATTGAAAGTAATATTATGATAAAAAATATATATACAAATCAATTATTTAAGTCCAATTCGACAAATACGAGTAATCTTTCAATACACCTTTTAATATATGTTTGAATAATATACAGTTATTGGCAGACGTCTAGTTGCTCGTATCTGTTTGCTAGTCTAGGAAGCCTTTGCAGTGGGGAATTAAAGATGTAGTTAGTGGCTGCAGTTTTCACAGCAAAACCTGCATGACTTCTAGTTATGCGAGATGGAACACACAAGTAGATACATTCTAGTAGTTGAGGACAGTCGATAATACCATTTATTAGTTTGTGTAAAAAGAGAAAGTCCGTCACTATTCTTCTAGTCTCTAGTTTATCAAGACTGCTAAAAGATCTAAGAATATTGTAATCGATATTACTTGAAGGTATGTTAAGTTTATAATTGATGAATCTAAGAAACTTATTTTAGACTTTCTCTATATTACTCATGTGAACTGTATAATGAGGGCTCCATAAAACTGTATTAAATTCTAGTATTAGTCGAATCAGGGTCTTAAATGATAAAATGAAAGTTTAAATTTTCTTGAAATCTTTGCTTAACCTAAGTAAGAAACTTAAAGTTCTTAATCCTCTATCAACTGTTGAGTTGATATGGGGGACTAAAGAAAACTTTTTGTCAACAATTACGCTTAGATCTCTAATTTTATCTACCACACTCAAAACTTTTCCATCAATTTTGTAATCATAGAGTACTACTATTCGGGTGCGGGAAAATCTCATCACTTGACATTTGGGGACATTTAAAGATAGGTTATTGACTTCACTCCATTTCTGTAGTGTCCAGTGCACACTGCAAAAGTTTGTAGTCCTGGACTGTTTCAATTACCCTATAGAGTTTCATATCGTCCGTGAAAAGCAAACATCTAACACCCTATGTCAAATTAACGGTACATGTTTTATTTTATTTGTTTGGAAAACCAACAGGCTAACGATAATTAATTAAATACAAAGAATAATAAACAAAACAAAAAAACCAATTATAGGTTTTCACTGGAAGTTAAATTAAATAAATGAATAGTTCGCGGCTTACCTATGACGTGAATCACTAATTTACGCCCCCTACATTCGACTGGTTTTTTATTATGCATAAATATTATTTAAATTATGTATGTGATTTTTCACGAGCGTACGGCTAGAGCTTGACCAACGTAAATTGGTGTGCGGCGACTTTGGAACTAAAAGCCGCCCCGCCCGCACCCGGTGGTAACCCCTCGCCCTGTCATTCAGTTCAATCTCGTATTTGCGCGCGAACTGTGACATCTTGATTTCCAATATACACTGAATTATGTCCAAAACAGTCTTACAACACCTTGCAGGTGGTGCAAGGACGATTGCCAATGTAGTTTTAAAGTTTTGCGAAACTGAAAAAGCAAATAATGGACCAATATTACCGTCTGACAGGACTCTAGATAGGGCGGCCGCCATTACTGGTTTGTTTCATTAGTGTTGCCTGACCAAATTTCTATTATAATATCATAAAATATATCTGTCAATGTACCGGACACTCTGTATATTATGTATTGTGTAATAAATTTACACCCGGGCAACTTCTCTTTCGCGACAGGGATCGCACGCCAATTTATACTGGTGGCATTCTAGTGTGTAACTTAATATTGTTATCCAGAGGGGTAGGCAGAGGATAGAAGGCTATGATTTTTTGTCCTGGCACACCACACTGGCACTGTCCATTTTCACACATCTTATCATGCACAATATTCCGCTGTTGGAACTTTTAACAGGGCCAACTGGTATTTTTTGAAAAAATGAAATTTATTTTATGGTTTGGCAAGATGAATTCAAAATAAAGATATTTTGATTTATACGTCTTACAAATAAATAAAACTTCTTTAAATATATATTTCATAAAGCTAACTGGTGCTTGCCAGGCAGACTGTGCAAATGTTTACCTATAATTTTTATTTTGGACCTACTTATTGATAAGGTAAGGTGAAGCACTCACACTGACCCCGGTTATCTGTTTAATCAATTTTTATAGTTAATATAGAAACACAAACAAGCAAAACGTTTTGGATATGCAACTGCATACTGTCTGCCCAAATTAATACTTTTTGTTAGTATTTTCTGAGACCATGGCCCTATTTTCCTTTTTGTTTTGAAATTAAAATCATAAACACATGGAACTCTATTAATCGTAGTTTGAGAATAGTAAGAATATTGATGTGACACGTATTCCATGTTCGGAATGAAATTATGAAACGCGGGGATTCCCCAGAACTAAAAATAATAATAAGTAAAAGAAATATCTAATGCTCCAATGATTAGACATACATAATAGCTTTAGGGCCTGTTTTATTAACTTGGTTTATAGTAATAGTTCATTTATAGCATAGATTTTTATGAAAACGGGTTGTTTGATTGGTGGAAAATTTAAAGATCTATGCTTTAAATGAAAGATCATTATAAACCAGGGTTCGAAAAAATCTGATTTTTATAATAAAAAACAAAAAATCGGATTTTTTGATATACATGGTCTGTTCAACAAGCACCGCGAATTTTGTGTTTTTTCAAAAATTATTTATATATTAATGAATATCTATGTTGTCCCCTTCAAAGTAATCCCTAAAAGATATTATACACATGTGCCAACGTTTTTTCCAATCCTCGAAGCACTTCAAAAAATCATTTTTTGTGATCTTGTTGAGCTCCTTCTTCGATGCCGCCTTTATCTCCTCAATCGTAGCGTAGCGTCGTCCTTATATGGGCCTCTTCAGTTTCAGGAACAAGAAAAAGTCACAGGGGGCCAGATCTGGGGAATACGGTGGCTGCGGCATTATAAGTGTGTTGTTTTTGGTCAAAAATTTGTGCACAAGCAACGATGTGTGAACAGCGGTGAACAATTTGACGCGCTTTTTCGGTCTTGGCTCATGCGGCAGTGTCCATTGGGATGATTGATTTCCACGTCATAATCATAAGCTCATGATTCGTCACCAGTTATGACCCTCTGGATCAAATTTGGGTCGTCGCGGACAGAGTCCAACAGCTCCTTAGCAATGTTAATGCGATGCTGTTTTGGTCAAAATTGAGCAATTTCGGTACGCATTTCGCGGCAATCCGTCTCATGCCCAAATCATTGGTAAAAATCAAATGGCACGAGCCAATCAATATGTTTAGGTCCTCAGCAACTTCTCTAACGGTGACTCAACGATTGGCCAATACTATTTTCTTAATTTCATCAATGTTTTCGTCTGATGTTGACGTGCTCGGGCGTCCGGCACGCTCTTCGTCGTTCACATCTTCTCGGCCCTCTGAGAACATTTTGTACCACCGATAAACGTTTCTTTGGTCCAAGGTAGCTTCACCATATGCCACAGTCAACATTCGGGATGCGTCCGCGTACTTAATTTTGTTTTTCACACAAAATTTGATACAAATTCATTAATCTATTTTTTGGAATAGCAAAAATCGAAGGCGAGCCAAAACACGTGCAAGCAAAACAGCTGTCAAAAATTAACTGAACATTCAAAATGGCCAAACTTGTCGGCATAACTGAGAAACATGAGTACAAAAATTAACTGAACATTCAAAATGGCCGAACTTGTCGTCATAAGTGAAAAACACGAGTACAAACATAACGCCACAACAAAATCGAGAATCGAATATACGTAACCTGCGGAAATTCTAAATTCGCTTGTTGAGTAGCCCTCGTATATCCAAATATATCAAAAATTTGATATATATCCAAACTTTTTTTTCTCCTTTTTCGCACACGTCGATTGATACGAACTCAAAATAATTAGGAAATTTATTTTTTTATTTTGTATATGAATTATTATTAATTAAATAAATGAATTGCATACTGAAAAAAGCTTATATATGCAATCATTATATAAAAGTTATAAAAGTTGCTCTTTCTAATGTAGTTATGGGTGTTTGTTTCTTTGTGTGAAATAAAAATTAACTAAAATCAAAAATAAAAATTAACTAACTAAAATCAAAAATTAACTGAACATTCAAAATGGCCAAACTTGTCGGCATAAGTGAGAAACATGAGTACAAAAATTAACCGAACATTCAAAATGGCCGAACTTGTCGGTATAAGTGAGAAACACAAGTACAAACATAACGCCACAACAAAATCGAGAATCGAATATACGTAACCTGCGGAAATTCTAAATACTTGTTGAACAGCCCTCGTATATCCAATATATATAAAAAATTTGATATATATCCAAACTTTTTTTTCCTCCTTTTTCGCACACGTCGATTGATACGAACTCGAAATAATTAGGAAATTTATTTTTTTATTTTGTATATGAATTATTATTAATTAAATAAATGAATTGCATACTGAAAAAAGCTTATATATGCAATCATTATATATAAGTTATAAAAGTTGCTCTTTCTAATGTAGTTATGGGTGTTTGTTTCTTTGTGTGAAATAAAAAACAGATTATACGAAACAAATTAAACTAAAAAATAACCGTAGCTTACTTACTTACTTACTTACCATCACGCCGTTTCCCCGAGGGGGTAGGCAGAGAGGATAGAGCGCCATACTCTTCTGTCCTGACATACAACTTTCGCTTCGTCTACATTCATACATCTTTGCATGCAAGCTCGACGGTTGTTCAGACTTCTAACAGGACCATCTTCCAGTATCTGGTTAATCTGGTCATGCCACGTCTTCCGTGGTCGCCCTCTTTTTCTGGCGCCGTCAACACTTGCATCATATATCTTTCTTACCATTCTTTCCTCATTCATTCGCTCAACATGCCCAAACCACCTGAGCGACCCTATTTTTATTCTCTGTATTAACTGTAATAACCGTAGCACTTTTTAAAATACAACTAGCGCCATCTAGTAACGACTGCAGACATAAAAAAAACTGTAGCATTTTTTCTAATAAAACTAGTGCCATTTATTAACATCTGCAGAAAGTTTTCTTGGATATATATCAAAAATAAAAATCGAGCCATAAATATCATGATATATATATCCGCGGATATATATCCTCGAACCCTGCTATAAACAAAGATGACAAAACTTGGCCTTATAAATTGAGATCAAAATCTTACCTACATCAAAATGCTTCGGTTGTATTCTCATAACGGTAACTCCACTTTTAGTGTCGCCATTTAGTAAAGTGTGGATTATGGGGGCGGCTCCTCTCCAACGTGGCAATAGACTTGCATGAACATTCAGGATTCCCCTTTCAAAAAAATATTTTTATTAAGTTGACTAACGTTATCAAAATAATGACTAACTGAAAGCACAATTTTAAGTGCTCTTTAGTGCTAGAGATGTGTTTTCTAACATGCGAATAGTCAAAGACGAGTAAAATTATATTTTTGTTCAAAGACCAAATTGATACACAATTTTACAACTTAAAGAGAAATTACAGAGGATTATATATTTACACAACTTACAGAGGAAAACTTTTTATAACCCTTTCAGGTATTAAATGTCCAAAAGATACGACTATTCCGAGATGAAATAAACCTTCCGGTTGATGTTGTAAGGGCCATAAATGCAATTTTAATTTCTCTTGTTTCGCATATTTTACAATTGCATTAGCTTTTCCAGTTGTATTACTAACGATTTCTAATTTATCTACATGTCCAACCGCACTGAAATATAATGTGTACGTTTTAAAAATGGTTAATGTCATAATACTAACTACATGTAATATTATATGTACTAGATATATTATTGGGATATTGAAGTTTTATATAAAAAAGGTATACGAACTGTTCATTGGTTAACGCTTTTAAGCTGCATAAAGAAAAGTCGTCAGTGCCAAAGAAAAGAATATTCCATTTATGAGTGGACACATTTCGATTCCATAATATACAAGCATTAAATAAAGTAGATTTTCTAATTTGAAGGTACCGGGAACACACAGCAACTGTCATCGCAAAAATGTCATTGATAATTGTTGATAATAGAGAAAGTAATACCATAGAAAAGTGGTAATACCCAATTATCTTATCTATGGTAATACCATAGTATAGTCCGTCTAACTTATCTGAAGAATGGCCAAATTTGGAACTAACGACGCCATATTGGATTATCTACAGCTGACAGACCTTTGACAGACTTTGTTTACAAAGGGGTTCACGACTGTTTCAATAGTTTTTTAAGAAAATTTTAGATTGTCACCATGCCAAAAACCATTGAAAGCGGTGTTCGGGAACTAATCTTGAAAATGCACACGTTTTTCGAAGAGGAACAACGTCTAAAAGCCCCAATTATACCGTTTGATTTTGTTCATAGACTTATTGCCGCCACTTCAGGTTAGTGCTGCCATGCAGTTATAATGATTTTCCCATACTTAGTTTTTTATTTTACTATTATACAATTTCTTCAGGTATTTCTGAATCGGTAATTTACAAAATAGTTAAAGAAGGTAAAGCGGCCGTGAAAATGGGCATTAAAATATCTAAACCCGGAAAAAAAAAGAACAAGGATAAGTGGAAAAATTGATTTAGAAGCCGTAAGATGAGAAAAGTTTTAGAGCATATTTTATTCGATAATTTTTTACATAGAATTTTTATTATTTATACTTTTTATTACATAATTCATTAACGAGTTCATTTGTATAAACATCTTTTTTCAAAAATAAACTTTTTTATTTATGCACATTAAAGACTGGTTGCATCAACTTACTTTATAGCAATAGTTCATTTAAAGCATAGATTTTTACGAGAGCGAGTGGTTTGATCGGTGGAAAATGCAAAATATCTATGCTTTGAACGAAAGATTACTATAAACCAAGTTGATACAACGGCCCTAAACCGATTGATATCCTTAGGTGTTACTGAGTTAAACATGGTGGTCATGATCATTAGGTATGAGACACCGAATAAAACCGGCGCCACACTACGCGGATCTTCCGCCGCGTCTCTTCTGTCGTGGAACATTGCTACATTTCTTTCCAAACAATATGCGTTTATTAAACACACTTCGCGGATGATCGGTCGATCTATTTGCTTTGCCGATTTGGCGCAACGGAAAAGACGCGGCGTAAGATCTGCGTAATGTGGCGCCGGCCTAAAAGAATTATTATTGTTTAGTTTTTTTCCTAAAAACTGTATTTTTCTTTGATTTTGAAAAAACGCCATTTTGTGACGTTGTGTATTTTACGAATGTATATTTTGATAAATTTATTTGTACGTTAGTTTACATTTTTTGTTTTTTATCGTGTCGTATACTGCTTAATAACTTGTTTAAGAAAAAACGAATTTGCAAAAAATTCCCTACAAATGAGATAATTTTTAGACTATGGGCAGTACCACAACGATTGGGACGCCCTCCTTTATTCTCCAGATAAGTTGGACGGACTATATAGTCCGTCCAACTATTATTATGTTATCTACAGTAGCCGGCAAACATCTTGAAATTTTGCGGCGTAGTGGGGGAACGTTTGCGCATCTACCTTTCTACCAACGAGACCCAAATTTCGTCTTCTGCGCATTCCCCCACTTAGCCAAAGAATTTCATGAAGTTTGCCGGCAACTGTACGCGTCCAACTCAAACTTATCTGGAGAATAAAGGAGGGCGTCCCAATCGTTGTGGTGCTGCCCATAGTCTAAAAATTATCTAATTTTTAGGGAATTTTTTGCAAATTCGTTTTTTCTTAAACAATTTATTAAGCAGTATACGACACGATAAAAAAACAAAAAATGTAAAGTAATGTACAAATAAATTTATCAAAATATACATTCGCAAAATACATGTCACCAAATGCCGTTTTTTCAAAATCAAAGAAAAATACAATTTTCAGAAAAAAAAACCAAACAATAATTCTTTTAGGCCGGCGCCACATTACGCAGATATTCCGCCGCGTCTTATCCGTTGCGCCAAATCGGCAAAGCAAATAGATCGACCGATCATCCGCGTAGTGTGTTTAATAAGCGCATATTGTATGGAAAGAAATGTAGCGATGTTCCGCGGCGGAAGATCCGCGCAGTGTGGAGCCGGTTTTATTCGGTGTCTCATACCTAATGATCTGACCTCCATGTTTAACTCAGTAACACCTAAGGATATCAATCGGTTTAGGGCGGTTGTATCAACTTGGTTTATAGTAATCTTTCGTTCAGAGCATAGATATTTTGCGTTTTCCACCGATCAAACAACTCGCTCTCGTAAAAATCTATGCTTTAAATGAACTATTGCTATAAAGTAAGTTGATGCAACCAGTCTTTAATATGCATAAATAAAAAAGTTTATTTTTGAAAAAAATATGTTTATACAAATGAACACGTTAGTTTCCCCTCCTGCATTGACAATTATGAAGCACTGACCTTTAGATACTGGTTTGAATACACCTTCGACATCTTCACTGTGCCAATATTTGTCTGCTGTGTGTGAGGTATGTATATATGTTTCATCTAGATATATGACTGGCCGCCGATTCAAAGAAGTTTCATTCTTCCTTAATTCATACAAGAATTTTGCTCTCATGGCACATATTAATTATATCATTGCGTTCTATAAGCACCTTACGGTTACTTTTAGTGTTCCGAAAACGAAAGCCTAGCTTATGCAGTAATTTACGTTATATCTCACGATATCCTTGAAAATTTATGTTTTCTTTCAATACCTTTTGCAGTTTACTTAATGTAGGTAACTCTTTTTTAAAAAGTATAAAAATCGTGTACCTTTCGCCTGATGACTCCCAAATCAAAGTCATCAATAACAAATTTTTCCACTTATCCTTTTTTTTTTTCCTGGTGTAGATATTTTAATGCCCATTTCCACGGCCGCTTTACCTTCTTTAACTATTTTGTAAATTGCCGATTCAGAAATACCTGAAGAAATTGTATAATAGTAAAATAAAAAACTAAGTATGGGAAAATCATTAGGGATGGGTCGTCGACGTATTTACCGTCGACGAAACGAGACCGTCCACGTCCATTCATCGACGAGACGATCAACTAGTTGAATTCGTCAACTAGTTGACGCATCAACTTCGTTACGCGGACGTTCTATCTAAACATCGGGACGATGGTCAACTGTCTACGGTTCAACGCGACGCTTCTCGACGGCTCAACCGTTGGCTATTTTTATGATGTTTATTATACGAAGGAATATAGTTTCGGGGAAAGTAAAACCGCTACTTGTGTTTATATGTAAAAAGAAATATTTTATTATTTATTTGTTTACTCACATTATAGGCTATTACATATTGTTTTATATACTTCTTTCTATATATAACAAAGAAAGAAGTAGGTATACACAGCAATATCAGGTGTTAGCAGTAAAATATAAATATAAACTACATATATAAGCAGTGAAAATATTGGGTATAAGCATTAAAATGTTAGTAAATAAAATGGAAGGAAACAATGATTTTGCGTAATAAAGGCACCAGTTATGAGGTGCGGTAAAAAATACTTTACATTTATTTATTATCTATAAATTTATAAATAAATACATAATTTAAAAATACTTTACATTTGAGATGTTATATAGAAGTTTATTGAAGAATACATCTTTCAAAGTCAGGCTTTCACTTTGTGGTGACATTATTAATAAATAAATATAACTGTATTATTTGTCAACTTTAGTTTAAGGCTCAATCTGAGAAAAGGAACAATGTCCCCGAAACATGTAAAAAAACCAGTAAAAAGTGGTGTAAACAAAATTATAATAGATTTATTTTTTTATCTATAAAGTTGAAAATAGGGAATTTTTAATAAAAATTAATTAAACCTAAATTCAAGATTATATAACATATATAATAATTAATGTTGGACTCCTGAATAAGGACCATAGTTAGGTATAGAAAATTTTATTCCCTACAAGTTTGTTTATCATTTATATGTTAAAGTTGAAAAGTAAGGAAATAACACAATAATTAAATTTTAGCATCCCTTTTCAGGTAGATATAAGAAGTCGAGATCGATCGAATAAATATTGATTTTAGAAAAATATCTAGCCGGCCTGTTAATTAATAATAGTTCAATAAAAAATAAAATAATTAAACAGAATTGTTTTATTTTATACAGCGTAAAATTGGGAATTCACCGAATCGTCGCACGTGACATCACAAAAAATCAAGTAAAAAATAATAGATAATAGCTTATTAAGCCTATCTCGCCCTACGCATGTATTCAAATTTCAAATCTCTAGTCATAGTTCGTGTACACAAATCTGCACTCTATGGTAGTGTACTTTAGAGTTGAAATGAAATTACCCGTCGAGCCGTCTATGACGTCTATGGCCCGGTTGTTTCAAGTTCGATCAAAGTAAGCGTTCTTTTAAAGCATAGATTTTTACGTTCTCCACCAATCAGACGATCCGTTTTCGTAAAAATCTATGCTTTGATCGACCGCTTACTTTGATCGAACTTGAAACAACCGGGCCTATGACGTTTATGGCATCTACAAGTCGACAGCGAGAGATGAGAGAGAAATAAACGGAGACGTTTTGTCTTGCTCTCGCTCGTTGCTTTGCATTGCGTTAATCTCGAATCGTC
>JADDOH010025061.1:0-190748 GCA_016648135.1 Agrypnia vestita | reverse complement strand
AAACTCCCTTATTTCATATGTTAAATAAAAATATAAATATACAAAATTTTGTTTACCATATTTAATTTGGTAATATTTAAATACAAAATTTGTATTTAATTTCTCCGTTACTCATAACTCATTATTATACCTATTGTCGCGGATGGATTCGCAGCTGTGCGAGGCAAATAAAATATTCAAAACTCTTTACACTTTTATTTATTTCTCAATGTCGCTGGACACGAATTTAATCGGAGCACCATTCTTTTGTTCGCAATATTTCACACTTAATTACCCAGTCTGTAGAACACTTTATTATCGCTTGCTAGAATCCTTACCATCTGTGGTCGCACTTAGATACTTCTTCTCTGGCCGTATATTTTTCACTTGTATAAAACTCTGGCCATGCTCGCCCAGTTTGCTTTTATCTGCGGTCTTCAATGTCGAGCTTGTCAAATAACAACAACTTAGTCGCCCCGCGTGCACTTGCTCGCTTTTATGCAAAAAAATTTGGTTTGTTGAATGTTTGAGACTGTTCGACTAGTTTCTACACATTTTCGGTAGTTTTACAAATTTCTGGTGATTGTAAAAATAGCTCAATTGATTCAAGATTTGCCTTTCGAGAGACTTCGATAATCCGCAATTACTATTGTACTCCCGTGAAAATATATTTTAATTCTTTGCTTTCAAGTTATTTTGTCAAAGTAATTTTTTATTTGAAAAAATAAATCGATTTGTATATTTATTCTTTAATTATTTTACTGTAAAAAAAATCATGGCTGTGATGTGTTCTTATAACGATTACCAACACACACAAAAATCGTACTCTGTGTCTCTTTGTGTATCTGATAATACTGTTATTTTCTCTTGTTTTAAGAACTTAGGTTCATTTCTTATTTCCTACTATTTACTTTATTTTCTGTATTTTGCACGCCCAAATATAAAATGAAATTATTTTTCTGCCCATCAATGAATTGAGCTGATGAGAGTGGACTATCATAGATTGTTTTAAACATGACCAAACGACGATTTTCTTCAAACCCAAGCGATGGTGATGCCAGCAATATCAGCGTGTGTTATTATTTGTGAGGCATGCTACAAAACCTAAAAATATTACGTGGACTGATAAAATGGTAAAGAATCAACTAATCCAACTTCTGAACCACTTCACGTTAAAACTTAATCCATATCGTTAAATATGTTTGTTCCTTCTTTCATATAATATGTTGATCAAATACATATTTAATGAAAGCAAAATCATCCCATTTCACATTTTAATTAAAACTGGGAGTAAACAAATCCACAAAATGTAAGTGAGTTTATGGAGAAAATGCCCACCCATTCAAAGGCATCTTTTCCTGTTGTCACGTGATGAGTATTGTATGAGTGGCGCTTGGTATGGATTCAGCGGAGACAGGATGAATAGATGAATGCAGTAGGCGTAAATTATACCCACGATTAATTGTGGTATTTTATTGGCAAAAATTTACAATAAGGCATTGAGTACAGAAATATTGGCCACGGCGATCTGCGACAGAGTAAATTTATTTGTTTAAAAAAATCCTTGTATACAAATAAAGGTACTTAATACTAATTTAACAATAAAAATGTAAGAAAAAATTACACTTTTTTTTTTTGTAAATTTGTGGATTGTGCCACTCTACTAGGCTACGCTTGTCCCAGAGTGGCGTTATAGAACACAATTATAATATGTTTTGAATTCGTCAGTAATATTTATTTTCATAAGGTAGTAATTGTGTATCTACAAAGTATCAAGTGCAATTTTAGTGATAAGTTGAGTGAGTCATAAGTCCAAGTGTAAATATGTGAAGAATAATTGTTTAATGTAAAAAGGGTTTAAGTTTTGTTTAAGATTATTTTTTATTTTCCTTAGTTTATTTATTTATTTATATAGGTATAATTTTTTTTAAAGACATTATAATGCAAACTTGGCGACATGATTATTCGCATCAAGCCTCTGATTGGTGGATATTGCTCGAAGTGAGCGACTAGAGTCGCGACGGCTTTGGACCACCACACTATCTTCTATGTCTTAAAATATGCTGGCTGGGCAAGTAGCTCCGATAATATGCAGTGACGAATTTCTATATTTTTTCTGCATTGATTACATATCTTATTTATTAGCTCAGCTATTCAATTGATATGATTAAGTTATATAACACCGATAAAGTTATATCTTTACTTTAAAAAGAAAGCGTGAATAAAGTACTAAGTATACAGCGAAATAAATTAAGACCTCGGTAATACATTCATATTATTTCACGGAAGGAAATCCGCTTTCAAAAAAATAATAAAGCCCTAATAATTTATTTTCTCTTTTTCATGAATATGAAATTTCAATCTGCGGGAGCTACATAAAATATCCCGCGGTTTGGCTGCGGCCGATAAATCGCTTCCAACTTTGGCCGCCGAATTAAAATTCACAGTAATTAAGCAAACACTGAGGATTCTTGGGAGTTTTCATTACCAAGTTTTAGTTCCGGATATTGGTTCCGATATCTCAGTTAGGCAGCGTCGAATGGAAATTTAATGTTGATATTTCCGAAGAAATTCGGGGGGGAATTTGCACGAGGCGGGCGGGGGGAGTGTGGGGGTGTGAGGAAAGCAACTCTCGCGAAAGATTAACTAATGATCGAAAAATATAAAATTAAGAGTGATCGCTTGACCGATAAAGCTGAAAAAATGACCTAAAGTGAGTTTTTGACGGAAAATGTAACAATTGTTCACTTTCTTCAATTGACCTAGTGTGATTTGCTGATAGAAAAAAGGGAAAATTGATTTAGAATGATTTAATTACGGCTCTGTTAAAAGAGTCTATACCGTATATTAGGTCACAGCGTGATTTTATTGCTTAAAAATAATCTAAATAACAGCTTACACCATGTGTGGTATTTTATTTTAAACGATTTCGACTCAATCTTGCTGAAATTCGACCTCAAAGTTGGCTAACGTGAAAGGGGTGTTTAAATCCATGTATATTCTTCTGGTAGTAACAAATATCACGGATACTGATAGTTCAATGATGTCACAGCAATAACTTAGCAATGTGAATAAACAAATAATAAAATAATGTTCATAACAGACAAGTGAATATTAGAAAATTAAGAAAAACTGAAATTTTACTTATTTATTTTACTAAGTGCTTTTTCTCTCTTTTTTTTGCATATAGATTCTTACGGAAGGAATATTTTCATTTATTGACCGAAAAATGTCAACAAATTACCTGAATTTATTCAGTGTTACATGATGTAAGGTAATTCGCTGACCAAAAAGCAATACCAATCATAGGTCATCGTTCAGTAGTTGGTTGACCAAACAACATAATGACTCACATAATCATAGTAATAATCTGCCTCCCTCACTTACATTGTTTGCTTTCTTTACATATCACTCACTTACGTCGTGATATTTTTCAGAACACTGAAGAGAACGGATAGTTAAGGCGGAATTCTACATCAACCTTCAACACACTGGTAACCACGTATCACAAATTCTTTTAAAATTAATATAACTATTCGAAACCAATATTTTCAATAAGATTTTGGGGGAAGTATTTGACAATAGCTACGTAGGCATGTATCGAAATAATATAAGACCTATTACCTATGAGGATACTAGTAATTAGGTTATTCTTTTTCCCAGTTACTAATAAATCCCTTCGTATTACCGTTGCAGTTCAGTTTACTGGGCGTTCACCTACCTTTTATGGTCTGCAGGTATGTACATTGATCCTGTTGGCTTATCTAAGAGGGCTTTGTGCGTGTTGCGGGACTCACCTTTCAGGGCTTTCTCCTTCCCCAGGATATTTAAGACAGCATCC
This sequence comes from Agrypnia vestita, assembly GCA_016648135.1. Lineage (NCBI taxonomy): Eukaryota > Metazoa > Arthropoda > Insecta > Trichoptera > Phryganeidae > Agrypnia > Agrypnia vestita. The sequence continues at coordinate 186,928 of JADDOH010025061.1, read as the reverse complement.
CTGTTACATGGCAACAGACGTTCCAAGTAATTTAACTTCCTTTATTATACTGATATCACATAAAGCAATATATAATAATCAATCAACAGATGGTGGACACGCCCTTTATTTAAAAATCATTTTAATTCAATTGAGATTTAAAATTCGAGATAACGAAATGAGTAACCTAAGAGAAATCGTTGATATGTATCATTATTGTGATACAAGTGGGAAATACTAAAATAAAGGAGATCCATTGAATGGATCAGCTTCTTCTGCATATAGAAAGAGCTCAATTAAAGTAGCTTGGATGCGTCTTGCAAATAACGAAGTAGCGGCTATAAAGATTTATCTTCTCGGCAACTCCTGAAGGAAGGATGACGATGAATTGCCTGAAGCTAAACTTAGACAAACTTAAAAAATATTGTATCAAGGCCTCGGTCAAATAGTCAAATGTTTGGGTCCTCGGGAAAAAAGAAAACAGAAATATTTCACGTTGAAATCTTGTGCAGATCAAATCTTTCTAATATCTAACATTTTTTTACTTTAACTAAACTAAAACTGCTATAAAATTAATATTTGACTATTCGCTTGACAAATAAATTTTATTAATAATTGAATAATTTTATTTTATTAATAATTCACCAAGAATATCTTTCTCTGTTTTCGCAAATTAATGACATTAAATTATTACCAAGAATATCTTCCTATGTTTTTCCAAAATATTGCAACGAAGCTTATCCAAAATGTGTTCCACCTTTTTTTGTTTAGATTTAGAAATGATTCAATCAGCGAGTAATCACATCTTTCAGATTTATTTAAAGGTTTCATCCATTGTTCCATTAATTTCGCTGAACTAGATGTCTAAAAATAAACGCCCTTTATTGACAATTAATTAATTTCCCTCCTAAGTTTTTTTTGTTTTATTTGATTAAGCCATTTTAATGCATTTATTCAATTTCATTTGTTTCCTGTTATTAAAAATATTTGTTGAACCTTTAAATTTACATCTTCAATTTACGTGCTCTGTGATTTATCTTTAGAACAAATTCATTAATTAAACATTTTTCCTAATAATTGTCCTAATAATTGAGATCTATGTGTGATATAAAGTAATATTTATTATTTGTGAATACAATTGATACGGATCAATATAGGAGTGAGAGAAAAGGATCATTCATTACAAAACCACCTTATATAGACAATGGTATATCGGTCCTGCTCATTCGTCGCCTGGTTGACTTTTTTTTCAGTGATTAATAAGACCGTGCGACCCCCACCTGTCGTATAAACCAACGCTAGGTAGCTCGTTGCTTAACAAAAACCATTCAGTGTCCTCTTCAGTGTTTAATTCAGTATTTAATAAAATAATTCAGTATTTAATAAAATAAATTCATAAATATAACAAATAAAAATAAATATGAAAGTTTAGCCAAAATAAAAATGTGACATAATAGAAACAAAACATAGTAAATTTCAAAGAAATATATATGGATAAAATAAAAAAGATACATAAATATGAAAATGAAATAAAATATCAAAATTAAAATAAAATAAATTTAAATATAACTAGAAATAAACGAAAAACAAAGTTCAAATAAATATAAAGACGAAAAAGAAAAGTAATTATAATGGCACTTCGATGGATGGAATCAGATTAAGAACGAGTAGTCAAACATCCCTTTAAGGGAAATAAAAAAACGGCGATTAAAAAACAGAAAAGGTGACATCCGGTAACGGAAGTCAGGACCGGTAGATCTTCGTCCAGTGAGATAAAGCATTACATTATACAGGAAGGACAGAGGATCACAGAGATCCCCTTAGGATCTTCCAGCGAGACACCCACGCTCTAAAGAACTCCTGGCGGCATCCAAAGTTACTTTCACTACTTACCAGGACGTCGTTTGAATTACGAAGTCTCGCCCTAAGTACAACGGATCCATTTATTTTTTTAAATATATGTTCTCTAGAGTAGAGAGCAGTAATTCCCAAACTATGGGTCGCGACACACTGGTGTGCCGCAGTCACAACGCCGCGCAACACGTCTAGTCCGGGTCGAGTCGTGTTTCTTATAGAGAACGAAGTACAACCAGATATCAATGTAGTGTCTGAAATTTTCGCTCATTTAACAGAGTTGAAAAATAACTTTAATGCCTACTTCGAAGAAGAGTTGTAAAAATTCGACAGGATAAACTGGATTTGTAATCCATTTTAAGACAACATACCAACTAAAATTTCACTAGGAGCAAGTGAAGAGCTCATTAATTTATCAGAAGATACGTCGCTGAAAAATACTTTTAATCGCAAGCAGTTTGCAAAATTCTGGCTTTTTGTGGCTGACACTTATCCCTGATTGTCTGACGATGCCATGAAAGTCCTCTTCCTTTACACTACTTTATACATATGTAATGTTGGATTTTCTTACATAGTTTCTATTAACCCTTAACCACCTACCATACGTCTCACAGACCCCGTCGAATTGATAATCGTGAATATTTTTGTGCTTCTTGTTAGTTTCTGTACCTTTTTCCCGCGCCCCTAAGTACCGTGCAAGCGCTCGTACGTGCGTGAAAAAACTATCGCAGGGGGTCTAAGAGACCTATGGTAGGTGGTTACGTAATTTTTTTTAATCGTGTTTTTTATTGTTTTCGTTTAAAATGGCTCTTAGTGACAATAATATTGAGCGGTGTTTGGAACAAGATCTGTCAAAATAATGTTGGGCTAGATCATGTATTGGAAGAAAGTTGTGCATTTGATTGCGTATACGAAGAGCCAACGGTAATAGGTGTTAAAGAAAATTCTCCATCCCAACATCAATTGTCTTCAATTTTACGTGGAAACGAAGAGTTTTCATCTGAGGATGAGGATCTGAAATTCAGTGGAGACCGTGGAAGAAGAATTATTTTGAAAGGAATTACTTTCGTTAGTCATCTGCCTCACCGTTTTTACGATTGAGAACTTTGCAGCATAATATAGTGCAGGGAAGAGAAGATAGAAAAACCAGCATATCAGAGTGAGCTTAATTCTTTGTCTTGTTCACTGGATATTTAGCAGCATTTTTTGATGACGAATGCAATGTGAATTGCAACGTGTGAAATTACAATAATGTGGAATTCAACGTATCCTCCACAGAAACGTAACCACTTCATCAGCAGTTCCATGTAGCAGCAGTGCTGAAGAAAGGTTGGCGGTTCGTAAAAACTGTTCAAATTGCAAATACACAAAGAAACGCGATACAAAATACCTGTGTTTCGAATGTAAAGCACCAATTTGCCTTGAATGCTCAAACAAATTGTGTTTTCGCTGACGTGAAAAACTATAAATTTAGAGCCTGCAATTTTATTTAATTTGTGATTTTATGAAGAATTTAAATTTTTTTCTACGTTTGTTTATTATTCAACACTAAAAAAAAAGTTTTAAGAAGTTCCTATTCTACATGATAATTTTTGTGGATCTCATTTTTCAAATATATTAGTTTGTAAGCCTGAAATAAGAGATATTGACAATTATTTATGATTAAAAGAAAAAAATGTTGATTTTCACGTGCCTTCTTTTCTAATTAAGAGTTTAATATGTTCCTCAATACAATTTTAATTAAAAACAAAACCATTCTTTACTAAATTTTACCATTGTGAATTATTTTATTCGGGAGTCCCACAGACGTATGACAGATGGTTGTGTAACAAAAATATATGCTAGGTGGTTAAGGGTTTAGTCTAAATACAAAAATAAATTGAACGTATCGAATTCACTGCGCTTAAAAGTGACTAAAATTGAAGTCGACGCTAATTCTATTATGAAAAGAAATAGGCAACAAATGCATCCTTCCCATTAAAATATCACATATTTAATATTTTTCTCTTTTTTTAATTGAACGGTCCTTCGTATAGTTACTTATTGTATTGGGAAAATGTGAGGCAGGAGTTGGGTCCCAAAAATTGAAAATTTTTTGGTTGGTTGTGGTTCCGTCAACTTTGAGAACCACTGCTCTAGAGCATTCCCCATTATCTGATGCTCCCAAAGGATACGTTCCGGTATCCAGGCTACCCAGCTGCAGGTACATCACGGTTTTGGGGAGATTCCAAGGTCGAAAATCCTACTTCTGAACCCTCCGTGCCCAGAGAGAAACTGCACCATATAGTGGATCAGAACCCGAAAACAACCCTTGTCTTTCTTTTTCCTTACAACTACCATCGGAAAGAACGTATACGTCTTCTTTCCAGTCGTGACCGAGCCCCCATCCTTCATGCCATTTCTCTAGCGTAATCTCACTGAGTATTTGACCCAACATCTGGGGTTGCTCGGTATCAGAGGGCCTGATCTGATATCCTACGATAGTATTCCACATTTAGGCCTTGGCTTAATTTATTCTAGCAAGCTCCATCCAGATATGAGCAAAAGAGTATCATCCGCTCCCGTTCCCGAAATAGCTTTTGAATATGTCAAAAAGATATCTTGGACACTTCCGGACTTTCAGTTTCGTGAGGAACGTCTCCCACCAGGCAAGTTAAGGACCCCTCCTTACTAATTACTTTAGTAGAATTACTATCTGTAACCCGTTAAAAATGACGGTACTTTTACATTCGGATCCTAAGGAATAGTATTTATTTTTAAAAAAATCGTAAAGAAAAATTATTTTTTTTAAAAAGTAAAAATAATTTAATTTTTTTTTTCGGAAAAATTTCTGAAAAAAAGTTAGTTTAGATAGACCAAAAGTTTTTTTTACCTTTATTTCGATTTTTTTTTTTAAATAAAATAAATACATAATTATTTTCTTAGGAACCAACATGTAAAAAACTGTCATTTTTAAAGGGTTACACCAACTAGGTAATAAATGCAGGCAGAGTTCTTACTAATATATTTAATTTTAGTCATTGTATCGTATTACCAGAGAAAAAGGAAAAAATATGGCGAGTAATTAAATTTCAGTTAGACATAAAATTATTCGCCGTATTTTTTATTATTGTGATACAGATCTCAAGTCCCTCAATCTCTTCTGTTCATTTAAACCATGTACATTTTGAGAAGCACAGGTTTACTGCTAATTAAATATTAAGTTTTATTCGCATAATCCAAATAAACATTTATACTGTCGTTAATCTCAGTTTACTGTGTCCTCATCACGTACTCTAAAATAAGATAAAAGACCAATGGTAATTGTATATTTTCTTGTCTAAGGCCACCACTTATTTTAAAGGGGTCCGATATTTTCTTGTTTAGATGCGATATTAGTCACTTTCAACTCTGTTGCGTGTCCCCTGACAAAGATTTCATGGTCGCGAATGAATCAATATCTATATATATATATATAAAGAAACCCGTGTTTCCCTACCCGCCAATTTTTCTCCACAACCAGCCACAACCACCCTCCGTTGGTTATGGTGGTGGATAGCCCTTTGGTGTCACATCGAAAATATGCGAGTTTGGTGGGGGGTGGCTGTGCGTGGGTGGGAGTAGGTGATATAAATGTGTGTCGGTGAGTCTAGAAGGTTCCGGAAAAACCTGCTCTAGAAAGTTCTGGAAGGAGAAGGTTCTAGAAAATTCCCGAAAGTTCTATAAGATTCTAAACTGAGTGGCGGAATGTATCGGTGTGTCTAGAAGGTTTCTGTACATTCGACAAAATTCTTGAAAGTTATGGAAGGAGGATGTTCTAGAAGGTTCGCGAAAGTTGTATGACGATCCAAACAGTGTACTAAAAATCTACGCGTGCGAAGCCGCGCGGGCACAGCTAGTATATCATGTTGATATTGTAACGAGTCGTCCGTTGACATTTGACAGCCGAAGACAAACGCAGGCGCATGCCAGAGATAAGTGGGCATGCGCAGAATGGCGGGCCGGTGTGCTCAGTCGTTAAAATAACAAACTAACAGATGATTCGAAAGCGAAGATTTTGGGAGGGTTCTTACCGCAGTGGCAAGACAAAAACGAAGCGGTTCTTTTTGGTTCAAAAGAGTATCGCATTTCGAGCGAATAAAAATGTCATATAAAATATTGAAGCGAGAATAAAATATTTATTTTACTAGTTGCTCATTTAATTTTGACCGAGTCACGACACGTAATGTCGCGACGCCTCTCATCAACTCCTCCTCACCTAGATTTTTTCGTTAGTCCCGATTTATCATTCAACAGTTGGGTTGAACATCTTCGATCATAACCTTCAAAAACAGATTATCATTATCATCTGGTGCTTTTTCATATTGTTGAAAGAGGTGTGGGTATTGTTGTATTGGAGTTATAGAAAAAAGAACTGCAGCAGATGAGTTGATCTTTCTTATCCCTTCCAATTTCTCGTATGCAGTCAAATAGTCATTCCCATTACGCATTTTTCACTGATATATTAATCGATTTTTATCCATCCTCACGCGTCCGACAATTTGCATCAGATTCATCATCGATTCGATTCTTCGTGTGAACTCAGTAGTTGACAGGGCTTCGGAAGGGATGTTTGCGTCACGTGGATAAATGCAGTCATTTTAATGAAGAACCACTTTAAAACTTTATTGTTAAGCGTTGTATTGTTTTGAGGTATTTGCTTTCTTTTAAGATTTACAAATCAAAACGGTCATGCAGTGAAAGATATTACACAAAGAAGATGATTTAAAGATTTCTTTATGAGAAAGAGTACCAAAATGACAACTACATATAAGAACTTTTATAACTGAAGGTAGCCACGGTATCAAAAGTGCTTTAAAAATGTGTTAAATTAAATTTAAAAAAATGTTATTTATATAAACAGATTTCTTAAAATGGTTATTAAGATCTCAGAAGAAGTGGGTTGAGGTCAATTTTTATAAATTTAAAGAAATAATAATAATTACAACTGTTCTTTTTATATATTAAAGAAAACACATAATTATTGTGAAGTTGCAAATTCAGAACAAAGTTCAGTGAATTATTAAACAAATTTTTACTAAGCAGTAAGACAAAGAAATAGAGAACAATCAAATAAACGAAAAAAAATTTAACCGCTCCCGGGATTCGAACCAACAAACTTTCATTCTATCCGGGGATGGCGTGTTATCCAATTTCGCCACGGCAGTTTGGTAAGTTAAAATATTTTTAGCTAGATTAACTAGATTTTTAGCTAAATATTAGGTCCTTACATATGAAATTGGCGTTTAGTATGGGAGGAACAAAAAGCCGATTTTTTTTTATTATAATATATTTATTTAATCAAAGTATGTACCATTGCTATCTATGCACTTTTGCCATCTCATAGGTAGTTCATCGATCCCTTTACTAAAAAAATCATTCGGACGGGAATCAATAAAATCTTTGAAGGCGGTTTGGACTGCCCCATCGGAGTTGAATTTTTTCCTTTGCAAGAAGTTATCCAAATTTCGAAAAAAATGGTAATCTGTTGGGGCAAGGTCCGGAGAGTACGGTGGATGTCTTAGACATTCCAATTGAAGCTCCTCTAATTTGGTAGCCGTCTGTTGTGCAGTGTGTGGTCTAGCGTTATCATGAAGCAGCAGTGGCCTAGAGCGATTAACCAGCCTCGGTTGTTTAGCAGCTAGCTTTTCCATCATGGTTTGCAGTTGCTGACAATAGACATCTGCCGTAGTCGTCTGGCCAGATTTAAGAAAGCTGTAGTGAACGACACCAGCACTAGTCCACCAAACGCTCACAAGTAACTTTTTTGGAGTCAATTTTCGCTTGGGGCATGGTTTGGCTGGTTCGGCAGGGTTCAGCCATTGCGATGAGCGCTTCCGATTATCGTACAGGATCCACTTGTCATCACAGGTAATGATTCGATTTAAAATCCCTTCATTATTGTGCCGGTTGAGTAATGCAACGCAGCAGTCAACGCGTGTTTGTTGATTTGCTTCACTCAATTCGTGAGGTACCCACCTTTAAAGCTTTTTCACCTTACCAATTTGCTTCAAGTGGATTAAAACAGTTTTATCACTAACACCGCAGCCTGCAGCTAACTCGGATGTGGTTTGCGATGGATCCGCTTCCACAATAGCCTTCAATTCTTCATTATCAACTTTGGTCTCCGACCGTCCACGGGGCTTGTTCTGCAGGTCGAAATTTCCAGAACGAAAATGTTGGAACCAAAAACGCACTGTGTTTTCTTTTGCGGCACCGTCGCCATACACATCATTAATCCTTCGAACCGTTTCTGCAGCACTGGTGCCACGGAGGAAATCGTACTCGTAAATAACGCGATATTTCAAGTTTTTCATTTTGTAAACTGAGTGACGCAAAGAAAAAAACAATTGAGGAAAAAACAAATAAATTATAATTTTCAAAACACAAATACATGAGTAAATAGCGGTATAAATTTGGATTTGGAATTCCTAACCAAAAAGAAGATATTTGAGATCAAATTTGCCAGTACGGCAAAACGTCAATTTCATATGTAAGGACCTAATATTAGTAGCAGTTAAAATATTTTTTCGTTAATTTGATTTTTCTGTATGACTTTTTTGATTTATTAATAAAAATTTGTATTCTTTATAATTATCCCTGTTAAAAAGTTATATATTTGTAATAAAATACTAATAAACATGCCTAATGACTGATGAAAATTCAATGACTTAGACCTTCTTGGATAAGTTACCTACCTAGGTACCTATTAACCTACCCTATTACTGCGAATACGTGATAATTATGTAAAACAAAGTATGTTTGTATAAACGGTATGCCAGATCAATGAATAATCGAATCGTAAAGTTATTTTATGACGCAAACACTGCGATTTGATCAGCCTTGGAATGATTTAGCCGACGAGGCACAGCTTTGGATGGGAAATCTTCGATTTTGACGAAAGGTCACGTAGTTCAAGATCCGTTAAACAACACGAGTAGCTGTCCAGCGCCGCCGACCGGATATGATGGCTGGACGCATATACGGATGTCGGAGCTCCTCATAATTTAAGTGACAACTCGTCATAATAGGTTCAGAGTGGAGAAATAGTGAGTGCCAATTATTTTACGACAAATTTGTAAAAATATTTATATATTTATTTAATATTCATTCAGACAACAGCACAACAATGAAGCATAGAAAACATTAATATAATATAGATGGCCAATTATAGGTCTCCACTTTTAGAAATATGTTATGAAAAAAAATTAGGCATGTTAAGAATAATACAACAAAATGATTAAAAAAAATAAAAATATTTAATTAGTAAGCAGTAAATTTAAGGCATGTTAAGAATAATACAAGATTAATTAGTAAGCAGATATAATAGAGCAAATAAACCCAAATCTTGAAACAAAAATTACATGATATGTTTTTAAAATATGCTTATAATATTAAAATGCACTAAAAATTAAAAAATAAATTTTCAACCAAAAAAGTTTTATCTCACTCTCCAAATAAAAGGTAAGTGCTTACGCTATTGACATTTATTACAGAGTTCTTGTGCTGATGGAGGAAAAGCGCCCACACTTTTATTTGGAGAGTGCGCCGAAAATTTGACCGAAAATTAATTTTTTACTTTTTAGTTTTTTTTTTAGGTTATTAGCGCCATTTTTTGGTGCTATTAACTAATTTCCCATACAAAACTTCGATTGATTAATTATTATGAATTATTTTATTAAGCAACGAATCTGATATATATTGTCTTAGAGAATACGTCTGTGTGCAAAATTATAGCTTGAGTGGACATTAGGAAATGGGTGAAATATCGATTTTAAGATTTCGTCCAGACAAACAGATGAATCTAATATTATCTTGTTGAAAATACAATATTTTTATATGTATGTTCTGAGAACACAATCACTGTATTTTATTTACAGAGGAATAGTTATTAATTAAAATAAATTCTAGAAGGCTCTCAAAGACGAAGCTATTTATATGGAAAATTATGTTATTAAATGTACAAAATACATAGAAACTTTTTCTTTTAATATTAATTGTGGGGTATAAAAGCAAAAAAAAAATACAATCACTACTAATTTAATATAAACTGAATTCTAAACTTAATGTGTCTATCTCTTCCAATACATGTTTCTTATAAATTTATAGGCTATGTGATGTTTCCTATAAATACAATGTAATGATAATAAAAAATCCCTTAATTTTTTTGGATATTGCTGCCTTTGTTTTTATACCCTATAATTATAGATTCTTCAATCATCTTCGATAAAACGGTTGTTATTTTGACTTAGGTATGGAAACGCGAGCGATTGTTCCATATCTAGGATCTGATTGGCCGAAATGGTTACTGCGTAATGCATAGAGTCCGTTGTAGCTCTAGATTTACCACACATCTTATGCAAGCTCGTCGGTTGTTAAAATTTTTAATAAGGCAAGCCTCCAATACATATTTTATCTGGTCGTACCAGGTCTTTCTCGAATGCCTCTATTCCTGCTTCCTTAAATACTCGCTTCATATATATTTTTTAAATTATTATTTATATAATTATATATATAATTATAAAAATTAATTCATCGCTCATCCGTTCCACATGAACAAACCAAACCATTTACTTGTAAATAATATATGTCCAAATATTCAAAATCCAAATATGATATATGTCCAAAATCCAATATCCAGCTTAATAAATATTAAAACTTGTTTAAATTGTTTATGAATAGATCTTTTTGTTAATGAATAGATACTTTTGTTAATAAAGAGATTCTCCTTCCCTCAACCCAAACTACAATCGTCTTATTTTTCTATCTTACTAGCCCAGCTTCATTTAGTTCATTAAATGTACCTTATTTTTCTATGTTTATCTATATAACTAGTATACTTATAAATTGTTACTTATATTTATAGAAAAAATAATGATGCTAAGATCTCAAACATTTTTTTTCCAATTTACTTGTACTTTTGGTACGTGCCTTTCAAATTTAAATTTCAGGCTCCGATTATTACACGTTCTCCCTTTGTCTTACTAAGTTCCTAAAAAACATTTCTTCATCCCGATGTACCGCTTTTTGTGTGTTTTGTCTGAAACAAGGTCTGAAAATTAATAATACAAAATATAAAAGATAGATAGTCGAGTCACGTTTTTGTTTTTTTAATATGTCTGCAAGATGTCAGATTCCTTTTATCAAGGTTAGCTGCTTGTCGCTTATTCTCTCTTACAAATGTATGACAAAAATGCCTCTTTACAAAACGAGGACGAATGTACGAATCAATAAGATTTAAGACTTAGAAACATGGTTATAGAAATATATATATAATTTTATAATATGTAATATTGGTGCCAATGATGTTTGGGGGTTTGGAGATGGTAAGGAACAATTGCTTTTTCTGGTCACCACCGTCATGCGACGGAAAAGCTCCAAAGTCGTAGAATATTTGATGATTTACTATTTCAACAAAACAAGTATAAAACATACATGAGTATGTTTAAAAAGACAATGATAGATATTCTGAGGGCCATAGCTTCCGGCCGCCGCCGGAGGTAGGTGACGGACTGACATGCCCACATATAAGATAGGCTGCTTTTTATGCCATGCGAGAACAAAGGATTTCTGCTTGTCCGGAGGCGCGTGGTGCATGAAGTACGGTCACGCCTGCTGCGTCATCCGTGTCTCGTGCTCGTATCTGTGGGGTGCACGTGTACTTGCAGATGAAAGCTAACATTAAAACCTACTAACCGGTCAGTCAGCAGTACAGTACAGCAAGTCGGTCAGCAAAACCACACAGTTCACCGGCTGCATGTAATTCTTGAAGAACACGGACATTCGTTCATCTTAAAGTTATTGTTAATAAGATGGTAAAAAATGTTACCTACAGAATTCCTCGTAATATGTCAATGACAACAATGAGATTGAAGTCTCTAGTATATTCAAGGACACACTACCATATTCTGTAATTACCTAATTACCTATGATATTCGAGAAACGTCTACAAAATTCTAAAATATAATCGTTAATACTAGAATAAATTAGGAGGTTCGAAAAACCAACGTATTTTTTACAAAAGTACCAAAATAGTCGAGATTTGGATGCGGACCATTAATAGGTCGGGTTAAAAATGAGGATAGATCATTTTTCCTCTATCAACTAAACCAGCAGCATCAAAAACCACACTACTAATTTCACAACTTGCTCATTTATTATTCTTGGCACGCACAAATCGGTCACCGTTTTATAAAGTAAGTAACTTCTAGTCTATTCTCCTCCTCTCTGTTTTACTTACCAACCTAAGTTAAAAACCAACAACTCGACTAGTGAGATATTATCGCCAAGTTTAATTTATCCGAAGCATTACAGTCACCCTCTGATGAAATATTTCTCAGCTCATGTGACCAGGTACGTGGAACTAGTGTTCGCCAATCCATCGTCTTTGAGCTCAACCATATTTGTAATTCAAAAAAGAATTGTCTTCGGCAAGTAAGTCGAGCTTCCTGTGCCCTCATTATAGTCTACAATATTGTTCCCATTTATTCTCCTTCTCCCATTTTTTATTACCCTTTTTAACTCTCGCTCTGCTTGATCTCGTCAACATTTTACCTTAGAATCAAGAATACTCCATCATCAGACGGTAAGTTACCCATTTGAATATTTTTTTATTTTAATACACAATTATTTACTATGGCAAAGGGTAATCCTATCACACCTACACATTGTGTAGGTGTGATAGGACGTTTACACGACGACCTACACACGTTTAAGCTTTATTTTATTATTAAGCGTACACGATTTAAATATCACAACTGTTCTTTTTCCTACTTTCCTCCTTGTCTCCTTTTGTTTTCTTATTTCCAGGTCTGAATTCTCTGCTGTAATTGCTGATCCAAGATAATTAAATTCCTTCACCGTTTCTATCTCCTACAAGTTGGTACTTTTGGAATATTTTATAATGCGATTCTTCTTTTACGTACTGTAGCTATGTAATAGCTATTCAAAAAATAAACCAACAAGCTTTTAAATCAATACAAAATCTAGAACGAGTTTTTATTTGAGAATTTTTTCAAAACAAAAAAGATCATAGCGGGTTAGATGTAGATATACGGGGAAAATGCTCACCATCGCAAAGGCACAATTTCGTGTCGGAATGGACGTGTATTATATGAGTATCTCGTGTGAAAAATGTGTAAGATGGATGCAGCAGAAGCCGGGAGGCCTGCGATAGAGTGGTTGTACCCACAGACGGCCGAGACCGTGTTAGCTTCGCCGACCCTTAATTGATGGGTGCCGGCTCGGTATTTGCGGTTAGGGTCGCGACGGCTCTGAGCCACCACAAGATGAATAATTTTAAAAGGCACAAAAAATATATCTAAGATTGTGTGGTTATTAATAGGATCCGGAACATATTGCATGTAGAAGGCTTTGTTATATGTATATTTCTGTGATTTATCAAATTGTCATAATCGACAAGAACTACACATTATGAAAGTCTTCCAAATAATCTAAAAGATTTTACTATCTGAAAAATGATAGAACACACAATAATATATAACCAGAGGCTTCAAAAATGTCAGTCGTTTAGAAAACGCGACGTCATCGTACATGAAAACAGTTCAAGTTTGACAGTATCAAACAGTTCAAGAAGACGAAGTCTTTGAAACAGCTAAAAACAAGCAAACTATGAAATGAGGGAACGTTGACAAACTGAGTTGGCAAAAAGTATCTGCATGAAAAATATTCTAGTGACGAATCAGCTCAAATTATTTAAAAGTTCTTATTAAGTTTGTGTCCAATGATTGTAACTACTTGAGAGTATTCACAATGCACGATCAATTTTGATTAAGTCTTTAAATTAGCTTAACACCACATTACGGCATTCTGTGTATTCCAATGTATTTCATTGAAAATATATTTAATTTAATAAATTATTAAAAAATAAAATTGGCCTGCCATTTAAGAATAAACACCTTATATAAAGAGAAGGGTGAATGTTGAAACGTTAAATCAATAAGACCTGTTTTATTTAAATTATTTAAAAAACAAAGCTCGCCTTAACACAATTAATTCAATAGTATTTTTCTCTCAAATTAAAGTTTAAACCACGGTTCCGGAAGTGAATTCAAAGGCAACTGCTTAAATAGAGCTGCATAGAACTGAGCGCCGCTGTGACTCAATAAATGCTCCATTTTTCAGGTGAATTGTTTTCCGTTAAGACCGGAATTTAACAGCCGCATCCGTTTTATTCGTTATTCCATTCACAATCCGTTAAGAGTGCAGAAAGGAAATCCAAGCGGGGATGATAATAAAGCCAGTTCATTGGGAACCGACTTGAAAAGGTTTTTTGCGAAACCTTATTTATTTTGTAGACGAAATAATTGTTTTCAGACTTTGAACTTCTGTTTCTACTGCTCAACATCAAGGTATATTTAGAGCCTTCGTCTGATGTGTAAGGCGTCTCTTTATTGGTCCAACATACTCTAATCGGAGACAGGGACCCGCAGAGATCTCTTCACACCATCTTTCGTATTTCGAATCTCTCGATGAATTAAACATATAATACAGGGGAATTACGAGTTGGTGTGAGAGGGTTTAAAGAAGCGAAGAAAGACGCCGCTTCTCATGGCTGTGTTAGTGCAACTGTATCTCGACTGAGTTGTTCCGTTCGGCGTTGAATCGAGTCAAAATCGCCAGTATGTTCACCAACCTCCAATAACAGACGGCACTATAAGAAGAAAAATAATTAATACAACTCTAGCATATTCATGGCCATTTTACGTGTTGTGAATTTTGAGAATTGAAGGCGTCCCTATAAAAAGGGTCTATATGTGACCTGATAGTACATCAGGTCACAAAGTGATTTTATTATTGTAAAATGATCTATATAACAGTATGCACCATGTGCGGTAGTTATTTTTGATGATTTCAACTCAATCTTGCCGGGATTCGACCTCAAAAGTTACAAAGCTAACGTGGAAAAAGAGTCTATATTCCTCTATATTCATCTGGTAGTACACAAATAAGACGGATGCCAACAATTCCAAGATGTCACTGGGATTACTTAATAACATAAAAAACAAAGAAAATATAAATAAAAGGCAAGTGAACTTTATTGTTTTTGCATATAGACCCTTTTTATAGGGACGCCTTCAATTGTTCACTAACTTTACTGATTTTCATACACGCTTTCATATATTTTTCGACCTTTTAAAAATATTCAGTTACTTTTCCAAGGCTTGAAAAAATTATTTTTTCAAAAATGTTTATTTTACAGCGGGATTATAATTGTATGCTAGCATTCCATATTTCAATTAATGGACAGGAGTTTTAATTGGATGCGTTTCTTTTTAACAAAAAATAAAAAATAATACCGTAAGTTCTAGACTTGATTTATTTTTGCACATTATTCACATTTACGCCTAAATATTTGTAAAATGTTTTTTTAAATGATTAAAACCAGCAAATGATTATTTTTCAACAGTTGTTTTTATGTATTTTTCTATTTTAACCACCCAAAGTTTTTCTTCTTCATATTTATGTTTTCCCATTAACTTGAGGTGAGCCATCGTTGTGCAAAAGTTCCTGTCAGTATCGCAGCTTTTGTGGACGATTTTCATTCTTGTCTCGATATTTGACTGCCAAGTTGCTTGAGGTCTTCCTCTTTGTCTCTTTTGTAAACGAGTCTGGTCACCTCGATATGTCCTAAAACAATCTCAGTCTAGCTTCTCCCATTTTTTCTGTGACGTTATATTTTAATATATGAGCTTATAGTTGGAGATAATATATAAATTCTAAGCACATTGAAATAGAGTAATTTATAATTTATAATTTATAATTTATAATTTATAATTTATAATTTATAATTTATAATTTATAATTTATAATTTATAATTTATAATTTATAATTTATAATTTATAATTTATAATTTATAATTTATAATTTTATAAATTATTTTGTTGTCTTCGCTGTCCTGGGTTGCGTTATAATGCAATATTGTTTCTAATGCAATTATTATTTTCCTGTATACTGTTTTCAATAAATGTGAGGTTGGTAAAAAATTACATAGCAGGAATATATTTTATATTAAGCATATTGCGCCTCATTCAAGATTTTATAAAGCCCTTTTCAGCGCCACCAAAATGCACGTTTGAGCACCTTTCAGGGCTATATCCATCTTATTGGAGATCGACCTTACCTCTTTGGTTTTTGTTAATTCTCAATATTTATTTTTCTGTACGTTGTGAAAACCTTTTATTTAGTATGGAGTTTCTGAAAGGTAGAGGCATTCGTTTGCCAACATTGAATAATGAGTTTTACGGACATCCTTACCACGGCCGCAACCTTTTTATTTAAAGTTTAATCAACACAAAAATACTAGTTAAACTTTTTTCTAGTTTTCTTAAAAATTGTTAAATTAATAAATTCATAAAATTTTTAAATAAACTATGTTTCAGAGAAAAGAGCACCACCAAATTGGAGAACATTTATTGAACCATTCGACATTACTATTCGAAATTTAAGGGGCGGAAACGCTCAGCGCCTCCACAAGTATCATAATTTGAATCTCGCATGCAATCGCTGCTGAAAATACTTTTCTCCCTCAATCTTTTCCCCTCGATAAAGGCTTTAAAGGAGTTGAAATAAAGTCATTACCACCTCAGATTCTACAGACGAGACCGGCTTTGTTCTATTTGAAGAATTATGATAAACGTATCTTTTCAAATACTACTTGTTTTATTTTCGCCATATATTTCCAGGCAGACATGGTTTTCATAACGCCTTAAGAGGGTTGTTTGAGAAGTACAGTAAAAATAATATTTGAAAAATAAATATAAAAATAAAATTATCAACTGTCTCCATTTAGGCTGTGGTGATGCCTTCCATCAACCTGTGAAAAATATATGAAGGTCGGCTAGTCGACCGATGACATCAGCTTCTTTTTCATGTGCCTTATATGCTCGACAAAGTTGTCTACCATCTAATGACCAAACTACTGTTTCAGGTTTTCCAACCATGATTTTTTTCTTCTTTCAGTGTTTTAACTTTTCATAAACTTTCCCTGCTTTGTGAGAAGCCATTTAACTCCTCTGGATGTACCATCACAGGTCCAAGATATTAAAAACATCAGATTTTTATTCTTCTAATTACTAACTGTGATGTCGTTTTGATTTTGAGTAGCTTGTTGGTCTTGTGGTTAGGACACTCGCCTCGTGATCCAAAGGACGCGGGTTCGAACCTCACTCCATACTAGCAAGTTAGTCCTATTTTCATAGCACAAGCGTTTAGATTAGTTTGAAAATAGTAAGAATATTGATGTGACACGTATTCTGTGTTCACATCTCTAATTAAAAAAAAAAAAATTGCTAGGAAGGATTTGTTGACAGAAAAACTCCAGAAAATACTCCAGAGTGTTCTTTCTTGTTTGTTCTTCTTTGTTAGTTACGTACAAATTACAACAATATATCGTGATAAGGTATATAAAGAGCAGTTCCGATAAACTATCCAAGTCCGTGTTTCATAATCGCCGCGCGTCTGCACAGCCCGCCCCTTTTATCCTCTTTTCTATCTCCCATCCATTTAATGCGCTCAGACAGACGTTCGTCCAGATACATTACACTTACATTTTTTTATTCACTCGAGCCATTACATCTTCATTCGTAACTCGATCCAATCAGTTTGTCTCAAGTATTCTTCTGGTGGTTTACATCTCGAATGCTTTAAGTTGCCTTATCGATTCTTCGGCAAGCATCCATGCTTCTACTCCATAAAATACATTCCACATTCCATGTCCATGTTACCATTCCATTATATCAGGAATGCCGCTCTAATGCTCTCGAACTTAACATTAAGTGCAACCAAGTAAACTTGATTCAGTACTTTTATTTTTGGTGAATTGAGTACTAGTATCTACGTTACACAATTTCTTGCGATATACTTATTTCAGAGAGTTTATAATTTTCCAACTGAAAAAAAAAAATCTTCATCCTCAATGTATCTTTGGCTACATTTAAACTAATTTATCTAAAAATGAATATTCTTCAACGTTCTCGTGAATTTATTTGATTCCGTTTTGATCTAGGCACCTGTCAGCTAAATAAAAATATATTATCAGTGGACTTAAATCCCTATAAATTATTTTTAGGACAACTGCTGCATTGCTAGAATCAAACATCAATAGAAAGTGTAAAACGTAATACTTGCCTGTTATAACGCCACCAAATTAACCATGGCATGTCACTGAATAATAATAATGTTTTTTAGTATTTATTTGCATTAGTTTATTTTAATTCTTCTTCTTCACTTCTACTAATAATTACACAAAAAACACTTCCTATTTATATTATCAATTAAATTTCATACTAAATTTAAATAACGTGTTGAATGTCTAAAGCTCAACAGTAGGCTAACCAAACCTCAGCTTCCATTTTGCATATTCATATTTTGCCAAAGCCTTGATTTTCAGCGAGTCACCTTCTTCCAAAGCGTTGATCTCAAAAGTACAATAAAATCTCAATGTTTAATCTGCATTGTTTTCAATTATACTTAACAAAATTACGACGGGCCCTTAGTTATGAGTCGATTTTTTAAAAATAATTTTCTATTATTTGACTTTTTTCTAATTTATTTGCTTTTTAAGTTAATAAATAAAAATTCAACACAGGAATGAAAACATATAAAACGAGTGGTTCTCGAAAATTTGCCTAAGGGCGCTACTTTAGCTTGGGTAACGCGTGAACATAAAAAATATTTTGGCTCTTATTCAATATTTTATTGCTTTTGGTATTTGCGGGTGCTGTAGCTTGGATCACTCGCAAAAACCAATTGATTATCTCCGGAGAGAGATTATTTAATAAATAAATAAAATACTACAGAGTCAATATGGGTCCCGAACGTAAAAGCATGTAAGGTATTCAAAATTTTGCAAGTTCCATTATAATAAATTTGCCTCCCCGCCTCGTACGGAGACTTATTGAAATGGCCCGAACGAGATTCACTAATGTATCGTTTCAAATAAATTTACACTCAATCTCTCCAGAAAAAGCGGAACAACGCAGAGTTCGACGGTTTAGTTTATTCAAGCGAGAGTCATTTGACAACAGAAATTGCTTACTTTAAAAGCCTGCTGAAAAAATACTTGTTTCATAATAAATTCAGCGGATAAAGGGATTTGTTTCCATGAGACAAATACAGAAAGCTTTTAATGAAACAGATTTCATTGGTGAAGTGCCTCTGGTTGGGTAGAAGATAATCTCGTGTTTTTTGTCCGAATTACAGTAATCCTTTGATGTCAAATTACTAGCACTGACAGATATAGCTAAGCTGCAAATAAAAACAACAACAAAATGTACACATTCTCTCCTTGTTTCCCGACTATTTTCATGAACTCACGCCTTCAATACTATTATCTTTCTTTTGAAGAAATTTGATAACCCAACGTTGCTTGCTCGCGTCCGTGTTGGGACTGAGTCGCATCAAGCCGAGATTGCAATTGAAATTTGGTAGACACAAATTTGGTTTACGTTGACATGTTTGCCCATGCAATGTATTAATATTACATATATTTCCCAACTCTCAATAGTGAGAGAATATGAATTCACCCTTATGCTTTTAAATTTTTTCGATACCCAGCAGCTTCTGAGAGTCGTAACGAGAGAAGCGACTGTTACTTTTTCTATTTATTTAAACCAACAGATGGGGGATTTTCTGTCATGATCGCCAAGGACAATTGAAAAGTACAAAAAAGATGGAGACAATATCTGGACTATCTAATCAGAGATTGTTTGAATCTGGACAGACTTACAAGAAGTCCAGATCCTATAAGACGACATAACCGTGACATGTGAACACGGAATCCATAATTAGTTCTACGATAGCTAAGAAACAACACTTCATTATTTACTACGGGAAGGGATATTGAATTTTATTTGGTCCAGTAACGAAGACACATCAGTGTGGTCGTATAATATTTTGAATATGGAGATTAAGTCAATGTTTTCTCTACATTTTTTGAGGTTATAAATTTTTTACATTGACTCAATTTCACTGTACGAGTTGTATCCTCTATCCAAGCCCATCATTCATGCAACTTTTATGATACGGTAACCTTCGGTCATAAAACGGACTTGGATAAGAGAAGGGTTGCCATTTCCTTTATTTTGAGATTCCCATCACAACAAGCTGATTTCAACAATGTTTTACTATCACAAAATATCCTGAAGTTTTATTAATTGTTAAGTTTGTTCTTTGTCAAGTTTAACTATTTTTCCACGCCTATAAATTGTGTGACGCGTTGCGGTCTCAGTTCGGAGTTGATCCGATATGTTTCTTCATTTCTTTAGCTCACAATTTTTTTGTAGCTTCCATGCAATTTAACTACCTCTTTTTTGCTGACTGAGAGGTTGTTTCTTGTTGTAGATTTATACTATCATGTAAATATAATATAAATAGATGATGTCTTCCCGTTGGTCTAGATAGGATCTTATGTCGGGAGGTCTGGGATCCTCCAGTTAAGGTCCAGAGTGTTCTTCGAGGTGTATTTGTTCTGTACAAAGTACAATAATATCGCAACAAGGTATTATAATCTGTTCTGAGTAGCTCTCCAAGTGCGTGTTTTCGTGATGACTTTCATATGGCGTGCGCCCGCATAGCGCATCCCTTTTTATCGCATTTTCCTTCTCTATCTCCCATATCCTTTATATGCTCAGACAGACGTCCATCCAGGTACATGACGATGTAATTCAATTATACTTCTTGCAGAGAGTATTGTAGATGATCAATTTACCACATCTAGGACAATGTTGATGTGATAATGATCACTGCACCACAACTTTTCATTTGAAATCTGATTCCATTCAGTGGTCTGCTGGGACTATTTAATTGTAAGAATGAGCAGTCAGTGATGATTTCCCAGATATTTTTAATCTTACTTCTCTAAACTGATAATATTTGTTAAACATTAGATTAGAGTGAATATTCTATCCACAGCGAGGCCGCACGGGCGGTTTCCTTGAATCATTCATGTGTGCAACAAGTCGGATGTAATCCAATTTACAACCTATTTTATTTCTTCTTAACAATCTGGGGTACTTTTAGGATTCCGATTAACCATTTACTCGTCCTCTTTTTTTAGAAAGAAGAAAAATAGTTGTACGACATTATTTTATAATTTGGACATGAAAGAAGAACAGTATTGCATATTTATTTAATCTTAGAACCTCCCAGAGACTGTCAAGTTTATTATAGTTAACTTTTGATTATTTTATAGTATTAATTATTTATTCGTCATTACCTACCCTTCTTTTAGTTTGGCTTGTATTGATTTTTTTTACTTTTTTTTTACAATGTGCGCAATTTTTTGTTTGTTTGTATATTTTGGTTTAAACTGCTTCGACGTTTTGTGTAAATAAACACAGCACAGTGAATTGATTCAACTAAGAATACCATCCCTATCTTGATCTAACCAAAGGGTGTACGCAAACAAACAGACAGATGAAATTGTTTACCTTTCATCCGCTTGAAGCGGCGTTAACACATTAACTTCACAATACGACCTCCTTTGTAGCTGCTGTTGAGATTCTTGGACGTACATATTGTAGGCGCTTTTCAATTTAAATTATAGGAGATTTTTCTCAATTCGTCAACATTTAATTGATTTTTGGAAATACAATTCATCGACTGATTTCTCCAAACATTGCAATATTTGATCAACAATCAATTGAATGCTTATTTGATCACTTTACACAATGCGACGTTCACTGATTTCGCTGTAAGAACAACCATACACTACCATATTTTTCCAACTCCTATATAAATTAATTGAAATGAGATGCTAGAATACGGATTAATTACGCACTATACAAGTTTCTCGAAATCTTCTTCATAATACTCTGGAATCCACTGGAGCAATCTCGAAGGCAATTTTTAAGAAATCGCTAGAAATGTAAAGAACATTACCGAAGAATCACGAAACCAACATATTTGGTATGTAAGGCGTGTTATAAAAATATAATTCGACGTGCGACATAGATATCCAGTGGCGATTCAATGTCTAACCACCGTCAATAAATTAAGTAGAAAATTTAACTGACGTTTAAAAATAAGTACAACCACTTACGTGCGAATATTGAACGATTTTTTATAGAAAGTGATCAAAGAAATAAAAAAAGCGTAAATAAAAGTGTTCTTTGGACGAATGATTAGAAATAATTAGTGCGAATTATAATATTCTAGAAACATTAAGTAAAATTAAGTAAAAATTTGAGAACAGAGTTCCAATTTAATTCAAGTTCATGTGACTTTTTGCGTAGTAAATAAAAGTTTTAATTGTTTGTTTAGTGTTTTTCTTTTACATTCTTTGTTATTTATGTGACTTATTTTACATTTTTGATACAATTATTGCCTACATTTATTATTGATACAACTATGGTTGAAAATTTGTAATCCCCATGAAATAATTTAAACTGATATCATCCAATAGAGACTTTTGAACTGCCATAACATGGGACTGGGCCCTTTTTACTTAGGGTCTGTTTGGCGACTTTGTAGGGCATATAAAATACAATATGACTGCATAAAAATCTCACTTGAGGCATAAACAGACTTATTTTGTATATTAGTTTAGTGATACTATTAATTTCTATATCTTGGTTGGTTACTCATCCTATCCTTAGTCTTCACTGCTGCCTTTGAGTAATAATTAATTTTAATGATTATTGATATTCCTAATTACATTTATCCAGATCATAAGACTTACAATATTCCATCCAGAATTCGAAGATGTACATTTCGCAATTTAATTCCCTTACTTGTTCCAGACATCTAAAGCGAGTACTTGTTGGACCACTCTTGGTTGCCATCCCGAACACAATTTATATTCAATATAATTTTGGCAACTTCTCTAGCCTCATTGCAAAGTTTCCCTATTGTGAGTTTATGTGAAACGGATAGCGTCCGTTTGTCCGTTTACCGGTCATTCAAATAATTTCGTGATTGGATTCGCCTCAAAGATCCTATTTCCAACTATTTTATTACTATCGGTGTTCGCAATTCACCGAGGAACAAATATAATCATCCCTCAATATGCTGTTCTTGTTTAATGTTAAAGAAGCCTTATATATAAATAGGGTGTTTTAGATTAATTCCACAATACTTCCAAAAAACTTCCAAAAATAAGAAATATAAATTAAAATATATTTAATTGAATAAAATATAATAGACAGAACCAAAAGTCTTCGAATATTTTAGTAAACTTAATCAAAGTTGAATATTTTATTTAACTTAATCAAAGGTAGAATGCAGGTATTAGGAATGAATGTAAAGCTGATCGTAGCATAATTAATAGAATTAAAAAAGGGTCGCTCAGATGGTTTGGGCATGTTGAGCGAATGAATGAGGAAAGAATGGTAAGAAAGATATTTAATGCAAGTGTTGATGGCGTCAGAAAGAGAGGGCGACCGCGGAAGACGTGGTATGACCAGATTAAACAGATACTGGTAGATGGTCCCCTTAGAAGCCTCAATAACCGGCGAGCTTGCATGCGAAGATGTATGAATGTGGATGAGACGAGAGTTGTATGTCAGGACAGAAGAGTGTGGCGCTCTATCCTCTCTGCCTACCATCACGGGGAAACGGCGTGATGGTAAGTTAGTTATTCAAAGGGATGTCGTACCTTCGAGTACCACAAAGCTGCTTAAGGCGATCGTCTAGCAGAGTGAGCAAATTTCACCATTTTTTCTCTTATCTTCTCTTGCGTTTTTTATGACATTTTTGTATGGAAATACCTCATTTTAAAATTTATTCATCAGATTACGTGTATTTTAAATACAAATATTGTGTTAAAATTTCACAAACTAAATTATATAATTGATTAATAAATTACAAAACCTTCGATGTTTTAAAAATAAAGAAAATTGCTCTAATTTGTGGGCCTTTTATGACTGAACGGTCTGTTGAGATGTCTTTTTTATTCAATGATATTACAAAGTAAACGTTTATCTTAAATTTGTTACAATTATTGCAAAATCTGTTAATACATTTACATGCAATTTATGTTTTAAAAAACACTAGAAAACTGTTTTTTAAATTATTTTTATTTCTTGTGTGTTTTTTTCAATCCTTTATTGATAGTTTATAACTTTTTTCTTTAACAAATTAAAGGAATGGACATTATTATTTAAAAATTAATACAAAAAAAATCAAAAAATAAACTGGATTTCAGATTTTAGCTATTTAATCAAGGCACTGCGTATTGTGTCATAAATACTTTGCGTCTTGATTAAATATCTAAAATCAGGAATATCGACAAAGATTTTGATTTTTTTTTGTTTTTATTATAAAATTATAATATCTATTCTTTTGACTATTGAAGTAAAAAAGTTGTCAATCATGTAAAAAGAGTTGAAAAAAACCCACAAAAAAATAAAATATTTAAAAAAAAACAGTATTATTTAAAACATAAATTGCAAGAAAACAAACTAACAGATTTTGCTATAATTGTAATAAATTAAGGATAATTGTTTACTTTGTAATATTATTGAATAAAAAAGACATCTAAACAGGCCTTTTAGTCATAAAAGACCCACTAAGTGGAGCAATTTTCTTCATTTTTAAAACATCGAAGGTTTGGTAATTTATTAATCAATTATATAATTTAGTTTGTGAAATTTTAACACAATATTCGTATTTAAAATACACGTAATCTGATGAATAAATTTTAAAATGAGGTATTTCCATACAAAAATGTGATAAAAAACGCAAGAGAAGATATGAGAAAAAATGATGAAATTTGCTCATTCTGCTAGACGATCGCCTTAAGAAGACGAAGGTATTCCTTATTTAGAATAATTCTTGTTTTCAAGGTCCTTTGAATGTAAGCATATTTAGTTATGAATTACTTTCTAGGTCAAACTATGCTTGTCCCTGGATTAAGCAACAACTCCATAGCCATCCATTTGTCCATGGAAACCAACTCAAGGTCCTGAGTGAAAGCTTTTTCATTATTTGACAAAAGCTTTGCTTTGTTTAGTAACCGAATCCAAATGGCCAGATTTACCCCCCCTCTCTTTTCATTATACCTTCCGTTAGAGATGGCTCGTTCATGAATGTTCTTTCAAAATAGTTCACTTTACTGAATGAACAAACGGTATGGTTCATTTTAGTGATATGGTTCATTACTGTTTATTTATATACTATCGGTAGGTAAAAATCATTTTTTTTATTTGTGGAAATTCATCGTTCTACGTTCAACAAATCCCAAATTCCAAATAACAATTTTACTCCCCCCCACCCTCACTAGCGATAATATTTGTTGGATTAATGATGAAATTATTGCATCCCCTCCCAGTCCGCAAAAATTTTTTGGCGAATATATCTTGAAATCTTTAGTGGTCAACTCTCCCTCTCTTCTCTAAAAGTTAGTGCTGGTTGCCCATTTTTTCGTAATTTGCATGACAAAATTTTTGGCAGAAGAAAACTTGGTGGGCAAATGTACGATTGAAAGTATACAGTTCACTTGACTGAACGATTCAATGAATGACAGTTTAGTCAACTGAACTAAAATTCCCATCCCTATCTCCCATTATCCCGCCCAGCATCTAAGCACATTGAAATTGATCGCTCTTTGATAAAATAAAGTACATTCAATGTGAGATAAGAAAAATGCTAGACAAGAAATATATTCTTTATTTAAATAATTTATCTCCTCTACCATTCTCATGTTAAAGTTATAATAATCGTAGTACTATGTTAAATTAAATGTTAAAAAGTCGTTATTTCAAAACTAGGATAAAGGATTATTTGAGATGTTAAAACGATAATTTTTTTTTTCGAATCTGCCAATCATATTATTGGAAATAATCATTAATTTCATAAAAATACAGGAGTCGTATGGATACAGAAAAATTATCTATAAACAACCATAACCAGACGAATCTTATCTACAGTTCTATCTTAAATATGTTCCCATTAACCATATCTTTTTAATCTTATTTATTACTCCCTCACTCCCTTTTCCCCTCCTCAACAATCACCCGTCACACTTTAACACCTCGTATCGTAGTGCATGTTGGCCTTTAGTTAGAGTAACACGCATAAGAAAAGCATTCTGTGAAGGTGTTGGTGTGTAATACTATGATTTTGGTGTGTAGTAATATTTACATACTAGTTTAGTGGTTGTCCTGACAAAGAGATGGGTAACGTCTCAAAACCGATAGACATAACAGTAATTTTTTGTTGTTATATACTAACATAAGTAACATTTTGTTAAAAAGCTTATTTATTTAAATAAATTAAGAAATTTGTATAAAACACTTTGAGTTCTTAATGAATCAAAATTAATAATTATGTCCAACCACAAATTTAATGCTATAAAAATCAAAAATAATTTAAGCTTGCTCGATATACTATCTCGTAAACGAAATTAATTTATTCTGATACCTAATTAAATTTCACAGTCTTATAAGACATTCAATATTTCTAGACACTTATTGCCTGGAGAATCGTACAGATTTTACATATTTTTACATATACAGATTTTACATTAACTGTTCGTTGCATGTCACGCCCTTTGAATCATCCTTAAGGCAATTTTACATTCAGGAATATCAAAGAGGACTTCTTGAATACAGAAGTGACTTATTCGTCTTACGTTATTTCAAAACGAGATGGGGGAATGTTTTTGATGTTGAACAGAATTTTTAAAATAACTGAAATTGAATACTCTCTCTGCAGTGTCTGAATGTCTGCTTTTATTATTTATTTATGTTATTATAAAAATAATATATTATACTAACACAGACGTCAAAAATAATACGCCACTTTTGGACAAATGAAGTTACCAATCTATCACAGGTATCCCAAACAAAAAAGCAAAATTTCTAATGTAAGTGTAATTGAATTATGTAGTCTGTTTTTAAATTAATCTTAATTAAGATAAGAGATAAGCTTGTTGGTCTTGTGGTTGGGACTCTCGCCTAGTGATCCATCTAGGTCGCGGGTTCGAATCTCACTCCAGACCAGCAAGTTAATTTTCATAGCATAAGTGTTTAGCTTAATTTGAAAATAGTAAGAATATTGATTTGACACGTATTCCTTATTCGCATTCGCATGTATTCGCATTTTTATTTAAAAAAAAGAAGTAATAACTTATTTAATTTTCACAGAGAAGAAGTTATTTATATGTAAAAGTGTATGGATGTCTTTATAAGAAGGGATTATGACTTGGGTGAGCTGATTTAAGTGATCACTTTATACAGTGTGAAGTCCACCGTAAGAGCGTCCACACATTATCAAATTCCTGAACGTTGTGTATACATGTTATCAAGCAGTTTCTTTTAAATATTCAAATGGACTATGCTAGAGAATAGTTCTTCACATAACGTAGTATTATATTGGTACCTCTATATTTTTAAAGATATATATGTAATATATCTCTTTAAAAATAGATATATCTTGTAATAATTTTTTCTAGAATTTTCCTCTCAAAATAAACTGGACTCCATTTCGTGGCCGTGGCATAATTTATATGTAGTCGAGTATTCGACCGGCTTCCAAATCTTCCTAGAATTTTTAAAATGATCCAAACCACTTGGAAATTATATGCATTTTTTCTCGTTTCCATAATCTAGTGACAGTATTTATAATACAAGGTGTTTCAGAACGATGAGCCCAATTTTAAAGGAAAATCTGTCAAAATGATAAAATAATATTATACCACCATAATGTTACGCTTACGCTTAAAAGGTGATCAAGTATATCCATTTAAAAATTATTTGGTGTGACTTGTATATCTAGAAATAAGAATAACATCAAAACAATAATCGATTTTCAAATGCTTTTCAAAAGTTTTTCCACTTCTTCCATTGAGTAATGTTTAATATTTGAATAAAGAAATTATTTGGATGAATAAATATTTGATTTATGTTAAAAAATCTGCCTACCAACTTTTAAACTTACTTAAATGTAGTTATGGATGACGGCCTATGCTCGATATGAGCCATTGAAGAAGAAGAATGGAAACATAAGAAGATTAATGGATCTTCCAAGGATATCGAACAAAATCATCATTTTGGGACTCCCGCAGTAGAATTTAATTATAATCTAAATCCTGTATTTTCAGGGGATCGTGGCTATCGAGGCCAATGAAACACTTAAAACAAATAAAAATTTCAAACAAAGTTACTGGACACAAATTAATCGGAGCACCATTCTTAAATTTATACAAATTGTTCTAGAATATTTTACACAGGTTTGCACTAATTCATTATTTAACGTGAGTGCTCGTACTTATTTCCAATTTAGGTACTCCCGTAATTATTGGCTCTGGTCGCACACAGAATAGCCGCTAATTTCTATGAAATCGCCGAAGTGTCAGAAATAACTATTTTACTCGCTGCGCGCGCTCACTTTTTATACAAAAGGTCGATTTAGTGATGGACCGAGAACTTTCTACTAGTTTCTCCACAGTTCTAGTGATTTCACCATATTTCCAGTGATTATAAAAAAAACAGTTGATTCTTAATTTATAACCCAGCTGAGAACTATCTGCCCTAGTAATGTTGAGAGGATAGAAACCCGCAGAGGATCTAGTCTGGGGACCCAGTAGAGAAATTTGTATCCACCCCAGTAATTTCCAGAAGTCATTAATCCAGGAAGGATCTAGTCTAGGAACACAGCAGAGGAATTTTTAATTATTTCACTGGTGATAATAGGGCAGTAATCCACAGAGAACCTAGTCTGAATACCCAGCAGAAGAATCTCTTTCTGACCCAGTAGTGACGAGAAGACAGTAACTCACGGAGGATCTAGTCTGGGGAGCCAGCAGAGGTTGGTTGAAGTGTTGTAAAGCCTCCCTTCTAACGTGTTTACCTTTTGAATAAACCGTGATTTTACTTGTGAAATAACGTTAGTAACAGAACTCCAGTGTGTGTCGTGTCTTACTTCCATTCATGTAATTATGAAGTTCTACAAATTTATCTCAAAAACAGTAAAAATAGTAATTACATCAAAATGATGAATTGTAAAATATTATATAATAGTGTGTCAACATTATATGATTTTTAGGACAACCATGTATGTGTCATTATGATAGAATCATGTATGTGTCATATTTTATTCATTTTAGATGCGAGTCTTAAGTCTGCTATAATATCATCCAAATATAATCAAGGAACGAAGAGCTGGCTACGCCGCCTCCTGCATTCCGTCAGTGATTGTTGTATTGAACGCGCTGTTATATTGATTTTGGTTTTTTTACCTTAAAAGGATTGTAAAAATAAACTTCAAAATAAAACAGTGAGTATTATTTAACAACCCTGTACCATTCTGCTCTTGTCTTACTAACATTTCTGCGTACATTTTTACTCATTCAACACGATAATACGACTTCATACACTTAACATGGAAGAATTTTCCTGATGTGGTGGGAATCATTCATCATTTAACTACCGTACTGGGGGCATCCTCTATCAACTAAAACATCAATGGCAATTTGTTGTTGCAGAGATGTAACGATTAAAATTGAGTCCATCTTTTTGAAACAGCCTGTATAATGAATAAGTCAACCCTGCCCAGCACTACCAAGCGGGGGTTAGCTGTTATTTCTGCTTGTTTGAATGTTGATAGTGCCTCCAGCTAACTGTATCCAGTCATGAAGCCTTCAACAAACAACGCGTATGTATGAAGTACACACCTAAATAACCGACTCGGCTGATATCTACCTTACATGTTGCCAACTCAGTTTCAATGTTTAAATTAACAAGCTAGCCGTGTCCAAACAGAGCCTTACTGGAG
This sequence comes from Agrypnia vestita, assembly GCA_016648135.1. Taxonomy (NCBI): domain Eukaryota; kingdom Metazoa; phylum Arthropoda; class Insecta; order Trichoptera; family Phryganeidae; genus Agrypnia; species Agrypnia vestita. The sequence goes on along the minus strand of JADDOH010025061.1, from coordinate 157,341 downwards.
AATTATTCACATTTAATTATATATATATAAATATTTTTTGAGTATGTTCAAACTTTTCAAAACAGAAATGGATTTTCGTTACAGGGATATAATTAATCAATCAATGTATAATAGAGGTTTCACAGAAACGAAACTGTATTTTTATGGGAAATTAGGTATAGAAGTCTTTTTGGGCGTACATAGGGCTTACAAACTATTGTACGGCTGGCTTAGGTGATCATTTTACACATATGATAGAATACCATGTCTACTAATTTATTTGACGATTATCTTAAGAAATAAATAAATGAAATTAAGAGAAATACACAAATATCAAATAATAAAACTGAAAAATTAAATGCTGGAACCTGGATTTAATTTTTCAGTTTTATTATTTGATATTTGTGTATTTCTCTTAATTTCATTTATTTATTTCTTAATAAATATTACGCGACTCGCTCCATAAATAAATGAAAATAATTAACTAATATATATATATATATATATATATCTATATATATATATTATATATATACTATATATATTTGTATATCGATAGCTAATAACATTCAAATAAATTCCGTGCTTTATGTTATAAAATTAAATAACTTTTGATTTGCACACATGTAAAATGACATACAACCTTCCTTAAAACAGATTCTTTAAAAAATACTGTTTCGCAAAATAGAACCTAGGAAGTATTTTATCGAAAATATATTCCTACGTTTTTTCTCGAGATATTTTGATAGAAACATACCCCACACTAAAGTATTTGGGTAGATTTGAAGGTAATAATACCTTAACTTCCTCGGTAGAGATATCTTTAAAACCCTTTTTGGATTTTCTTCAGTTTATGGATGTACACCTCATGGGGCTTCTGCACCATGACTTCACTCTCCAACACTTATGAACAATTTATGTTGTTCACAGGAAATACGTTATATAATATTATGTTTATTTATTTATTTATTTAATGTAAACACATTCTATGATAATTATAAAAAAAATATGGATCAAATAAATACAAAAATATGCATATATAGAGGTATATATTTTTCGTAAAAAACTATCCCAAACAATTAAATTTGCGTAAGTAAAACTACATGAAAAATTTCTAGGCACATATATGTTGCAGGAAACATTCAAATAACTAATATTATATAATCTTTACAACACCTAATTAACCAATCACAGAACCACGAGCTTACGAAGTCAACACCAAAATTTTAATAATAGAAAATAATCCAAATATTTACTAAAATTTCCTCTCAGAAATACTACACTTCACGCGTTAGATAGCTTTTGGCCCTTATTCTTGACATGGAAAATTTAGAGTATTTAGTTAAATATTTGGTGTATTATGATTCGGCAAATTTTTAGGGTTAAATTTAATGGTAAAGTAATTAAGGGTAGGTAAATGGATATATTTTTAAAAATCTTGCGAGATTAGCACGTAATGCCATTTATAAAATAATTTGATATAAAATAATAGACTTCCGGGAAGACCATCAAAATGATGGAGGGATCATCCATATCCTAGGAGTAGGGGCCGAGAAGAGGAGGACGTAGTCCTAACACAAGCAGAAGAACAAGTTAACCAGTTCCTTGGTCTACCTATAGGTGGTTTCCGCTGGTTTGATTTGTCGTTTGCCATTTCTTCAACGTGGTCAGCTCTTGGAATGTTTGCAACGAATAGAATTTTCTAAGTGCTGGAATTGGCCAGAGTGAACAGTCACATCTCATTGGCCAGAGTGACAATGACAGCGAAATAGCAAATTGTAAACGGTCAGTGAAGTATCACTTGAGTGTATACTATGGAGTGGAGTGGAATATTCTCGAAAGTGACGTGAATTAGTGCGAGCCTGTGAGGAATATTTTTTAGTGACATTTAGTGTTAATTAAAAACGGTACTCTTATAAAATTCGTGACCAGTAACTTAGTGTGATAAATAAAACTTTTTAATAGATTTTAGTGTTTCATTTGTAATAAAATAATATGAAAGAATGTCATGAACGCATATAAAGAATGTTGCTTTAAAAACCTCAATCAAAATAAAGATATCTAGGTATCTCATTATCAATGTTGACATCTGTACTAGTTTATAGGAATTGGCGGTAGGAAAAATACAACTTACATACGAAATAAGATGTACAAGTTAAACATATATGCAGCTTCCAAAAAATTGATAGATGTGGTAATCTATCATGGGTGGAATTATGAATGCTAAATTGTGTAAAATGATCACTTAAGCCAGCCGTAAGTAACAGTCGTACTTTCCCATAAAAAATAAATAGTTTCGTCTCCAGATGCTTGGATAATTCCAGTATTGTGTTCTTGAAAAATTTGATCACGCTCAAAATATTCCGAACCACAATTACTCACCATGGAAATTTTCCCAATTCATATGACGATGGTTAATAAATTAAGTATATTTATTGATCTACTTATGATACGACTCGTAAATTATTAAAGATATAAGCTGTTTATTTAGCAAACATCGATTTGGAATTTCAAAGCCTCTTATCCGGGAAAAGCTAAATGATATTACAATCCTACCGAATGAGGGAGCCCCTCTACGTATATTCCCAGATCCTCCCTTATTTATTTATGGCTAATCGTTTGCAGTTCCTGTAACGCTTCTCTTTTCTTCCCGGCCCGGCGTTGTTACGACCCGCTGAAGGAAACTACCCTGGAGTCGAGCAGCTGTCGGGCGCGGGGTGTTGTAGACTGCAGGGGTGGTTGTTCTCGAGAAATGTGCTGTCGATTAAATAAAAGAAAACAAATCGAATTCTTTGATGGAGGCAGTAAGGCTTTGCAGAACGATTCCTGCTCTCAGAAAGGATAGATTGTATTTTTTTATAAGTGTGTTTTAATATTTGTTTTCTTTTGAAATTCTTAACTTTTGAAACATTTACGTAATTTGAAGATAGGTGCAGCGGTCGTTGATTGCTTGACTGCTAGTCAATATTATTACCTTTAATTCAAACGTTATACAACAAGCGAAAATACAAACCACCTAAGTGAAAACATGTCCCAAAGTACTAATCAATTTCAATTTCAAGTCGTATTCACAAAAATACATTAACCAAATATAATAAATAAATAAATTTAAACACATAACTCGTTACAAAACTATTAAAATTCTATGTGTGAATCTATACTACTATAAAAAGAGGTAAAATTTGTAAGTTTTGATGTAGGAGGTAATCTCCTAAACTACTCATCGATTTCAAAAATTCATTCACCCATATTTGGAGTTGACGTAAGCCATACAATCATTCGTTTTCTGAAAATAATAATGTCTGGATCTTTAAGATCTTTATCCTAACACTTAATAATAATAAAAATTAAAAATGTCCAGAGCGGATTTTGTAATTCTACGTCTCAAATACACTATATTAAAAGATTATATAAGAAAGATTGTTTCTTACAAACGTATTAATTTCTTCATCCACAGCGTCCAGATGAAATATCATGGCTAAACTTGTCATGACCGCGTTACCGCGTATTCAAATCTTCCCATCTTGACAAGTTTAGCCATGATATTTCATCTGGACGCTGTGGATGAAGAAATTAATACGTTTGTAAGAAACAATCTTTCTTATATCATCTTTTAATACTCTCGTTAAAATAAAATTACTTTTCGTCGCGACCTATTTTACAACTAAAGTCGACGAAAAAATGGTCGAGCGATTCGTTTTTTAAGATCGCTGCCTTGAGGGTGAGAGATATTTAAATACTTTCTGTAGAGAAGTTGTAGAACTTAATTTTTTTTATAAAAAGTCCGCGACAATATATATCTTTATGTTAAGTTTATTACACAAATTGATAAAATATGACTGAAAGTTACTAACAATCTACGCGTGCGAATAGCAAATTATTAATACTTCTACAACAAGTAATATTTGCCAGAAAACTTATCACATTGTCAAAACCTATTTCCCGAAATAAGGGTTTGAAGAACATTAGCAAAAGTTTTGTTTTATAATTATTAGGCTTCTCACTTTGCATATTTAACAAATCGTTGTGATATTTCCCAGAATCGCGATTTGCGCTATTTCCGTGACTTTTTGCAGCATTCGCGGTTGCCTTCATATTATTAATTATGTCATTAAGGCTTATTTTTCGGTGAGTGGAACTAGAATTTAGGGCTGTCAGAAAATGATACTTTAATATTTTTAAGCGATTTCATCACAGTAGGAAGGTTTTTTTGTTGAAATGAAGAAGCGGTTCTTCACCAGTAAGACAATTTTTATATTATGAAGAATGAGCCAAAAAAAAAACAAAATACTCGATAAAACATTTTTTTGACATTACAGAGGACATATTTAAATGCTTTCAGATGTGATTGTTGTATCAAAAATTTTAGACAATCTGATAGTATGACTGCCTTCAAAAGTCAGCTATACATTCGTGTATGCGAAGTATTACATTGTCATATGTGAAATAGACAGTAATTTTTATGGTTATTTCTGCTAACGCTGACTTCATTGAAAAAAAGTTACTTTATATAATACATTGGTTGAAATGGAGGTAGTTTAAAGTAAACGCAGCTGTCAGTTCTAGCTGATGAGAAAAGAATGTGAGGCTTGGTGAGCAGAGCCCACTCAAGCACCTAGTACCATTGTATCGCCAGCAGTGGTAATGTATTGCTTGTACCAGGTGCGTTTAGCTACATTGACTGCTGCTCAGGACCGTTCACAACAATATGAATGCAGTAAAACACTTCACAAAAACACCCAGGCTTGAAAAAATACAATATGACCTTACCAGGAATCGAACCTCCGCATCCGGTATGAATGCCAGTGTGATGCTTATTGGATTATGAGGGCTGACCAGCTTTTTTGATTTTTTGACATCACTTTGCTTACTGCGGTCCAGAAAACCTCCACAAATGACTATTAAACACTTTTACAATTTCTTCAGCTACCGTTTTTTTTTCTTTCAACTTTCCTTAAAACTTAATGCTAGGAAATATTTAATGGAATTCTCTTAAGAAGCAGGATTTAATGCCTCATTAAAAGTCCGAGATACTGAAGATTAATTTTTTTGTATCAAAACTTATTTTTTTTAATCATCCTAACTATAATAATACAATAAAATGTACTGCATCCAGAAGGTTTAGAGAACTATCCTGGAGATCCTGATTTCAAATGTTTCATATTTCGGTATGTGTCCACATGAAAATGTCTATATAAGTTGTTACTCATTCACGAATGTTTTCTTTACTCAACACTCAAATTGGATAAGTTAGTTAGTCTTTAATGATGCTATTTTAATTTACTTTTCCATATAATTTAAAGAAGTAAACTTTGTTTACACCACTTTTTTATTGAAAAAATCAACATGTGTAAGAGCCGATGGCTCCTTCGTCAGAATAACAAATATATATCCTGACAAAGAGCCGTAAGCCGTGAAACATGTTGATTTTTTCAATAAAATAGGAATGTAAATAATCAATGGTACTCAGTAGTGGCTGGCATGGTTTATTGATATTGATTTTAAACACAACATAAACAAGGCAGCGGCAATCTTTGGTGCTCTTTCCAAAAAAAAAAATCCATAAATTCGAACAATAAAGATATGGTCATCAAGAGCAAGATGAGAATCAAGAAAGTATGCGTAAGACCAATAATGACGGCGTTGAAGCAAAAGCAGTCACAATTAGGACTAAACAAACATTGAGGACTTCCGAGATGAAGACACTGAGGACGATAGCAAATAAGACACTGAAGGATCGCGTGAAGAACACCAGAATAAAATATATATTGTCACGTGTCATGGCTGCAGGAGGAATCAATGAAAACGCTTGGATTTAATACAGGATTTATTGAATACCGATTAATTAATTAAACTAACGTACAAGGTCACCCATCGCTATTAAATGTAACGATTTTCCTTAAATTAAGCTATTTCGCAATTTATCACTCGTAAATAGACACTATATATTCGCTTTTATATTTTCACTGTTCACTAGAATATTCCATCAATTTCCGCACTTATTAATTTCGCTTTAGTTTATCTCGCTACGTAAGAACTTTCTAGAATCGCTGTCGAATTACCGCTCGCTTGGCATCACTGGTTTCTCGCTGCTACCGCTCGCTTAGCCAGCTTATCCCGCCGCCCGCAGCTACCTTCGCTTTGTTATCGCCTGTCAACGCGCACGGAAAATAACTCACTGGTTACTCCCGCGTGTCTTATTCATATTAGCTAATGCTGTTATCGAAATTCCAAGACGTTTCATTAGGAGATGTTTCTCGAAAATCGGAGGTGATTCCAGATCCTTCGGTAGTATTGTGCCAACTTCAAACAACTGTCACTTTTACAGAAGTGCGTGATTCTTTTTTAGCCTCGTTACAATATATATGAGACTAGTAACATTGTACGGTGGAGCAGATAGCAAATTAGGGACTGCTATGGTTATGTCTAGAGAATGAACATCACCAGAAGCCCTTATTTCGCACTACATAATCAGCCTCATGGAACCCGCCCACGCGGAAGACCTACAAAAAGATGGAAAGGCAGCTGGGAATCCACCTCACAGGAGGCGATATCCTCTGGAAAACAGGCCACAAAAGTCTGTTAAAAGGAAGAAGAAGAAGTAATAAACAAAGTATTAAACAAATAACAGTAGTTTGATATGATATATGACCGTGAAGTACGCATGATTCTAATATCTAGGAAGAAATGGTCCAAGAACCGAACTTATTCTTTACTGTCGTTGCGTTTTTGACATGTGATAGGATTTGAGGCACTTTCCAATTGTAGACCCAGGTCACCATAGCATCAATGGAAGAATATTCTTGAGAAGGTGATGTCTCTCAAGGGTTGAAGAGCCAACTGTGATGATGATAACAATTGCATTTATTTATGAGAGGTCATAAATATGCAGGAATAACTGCGTTATTCGTATCCCGTTTTTATTTTTTTGATATCAGAAGATTAAGAGTTTGATAATAAATAATGTTTTTGAAGGTTTCTCAAGAAGAAAGTAGGCTTAAATCTCAATACATTTCGTGGGTAGAAAGCCAAAAGGGTGTTAGTGATTATTTTGAACTATACAGTAGAGCAAAATAAAATTCTGTCAATCTGATTTTATCGATGTTTCTTTTATTATTAAACAATTTTAATATTTGTTTGTTATATAGACAACTATTGTATAATCTATAGCTGTCCAAAACACACATGGAAATCGTTTAATAATAAAATTAATATTGGTAAAATTAGATTGACAAAACATTATTTTTTTCTCCTGTTAAGTTCGAAATAATCACTAACGTCCTTTTGGCTTTCTACCCTTGATATATGTAGAGGCTAGATATACAAAAAAGGTACAGTAGAGGTGTATTGTAGGTCAAACATTTTTATATACATAAACATGTATGACCTACAATACATACATTCTAACGGAGAAACGGAAAGATAAACACAATTTTAGATTTAAATAACCACAGCATGTTTATTTTAATAACATCGCCGAATATATTTTGCCGTATTGAATGCCGCTCGGGAATTCTGGTCGCCAACGAGTGAGCATAGCGTGGTGAGGCAATAATATGTTTAGAGCGATTGTGTCACTGCCAATGTACAGAAAACTCTTTTCAAAGCACAGCAAAAATAAACAAATCCACGTTTCCTTTTAAAACTATCTTCTGTTCTCGGGGTTACCGAGTCGTACCGCAACGGAACAGAGGAAAGTTTTTTGGCATCGGATTGGAGAGGTTAAATCAGTTCGGTGGTTCAGTAGATCACCAACGACTGACGCAATTAAAGAAATATATCGATATATTTACCATCGCGGTGTTGTGTAGACACTAGCATTTTGACCGAAGTAATCTATCTCCTCTTACGGACCAACGTATGAAAATTGTGTAAGAGAGATGGCACATCAAATGTGGGAGAGAAATAAAGTTATTTGAACTTACTGTAATTTCTCTGGCTTAAATAAGCTTAAATACACTATATAACAATTATTCAAATTTAGAATTTCGGGTTACGATACTTAAAAGAGTATCAAAAGTGCGACTCACTGGCTCGGGGCGGGCAACGGAATGATGTTTGGTCCGCGCTGGGTCGTGTTTCTGTTCTGGTGTTGCCGTATGATGGACAAATATCTGAATATATAAAGATCGTTTTTAGTAAACCCTGAAATTTGCTGCAGATTTGCCGGAAGTAACAGATAGAAACAAATATTTGACTTTTTCAATTTTTGAAAATTCAATTTATGGCACCTTTTTTAATATAAAAATAAAATAAAACGCTTTTAACCATGATCAATGTCTTTTTTTTCAAATCTACTCTCTTCAGGAGCGATTCTCTTTATAAGAAGCCGGCTGGAATGCTGCATTTGAATTTTAAATTCAAACGTCCACAAGTCATTTACATAAACTTCTGATTTCTATTGGTGAATTTCAAAAATATTATTTTGCACACACTGTGAATAATATTAAACATATCTAGTTTTTGCCTTCTTCAAATAAAATATTATCATAAGGTTTTCTCTTTATTTTCTGTCTGTCAGAGGTACAATTCACGTACATTAATATTTCACACACTTCATGACAAAAAATCTCTTTGAAATTTGGCGGAGAGTAATTCCGGATGTCAAAGCAATAATCATTAATTAGTTTTAAATAAGTAATTAAATTTTAATTATATTTAAAAGTATTTAAAATGCGGACGCTTTATTTTCTTATATATTGGACACGCTGGGGACATCTCTCTACTTATTTTATTTTAAAAGTGATGTTTGAGTTTTGAGGACGCTGCATCACCAAACAAACTGAACGAAACGATAAAGATAAATAATAATAATAATAATAATAATTGGATAATTTGTATAGCGCCGTTTTCGCGAAATACTCACCTCAAGGGCGCTTTACACAGAGAAATTATTATCTTACAAGACAACTTACTGCTAGAAAAGAAAAAACTTATTTACTATTACTTATTCACTAGGTGGCATACAAGAAGTGGAATTAAAATTGAGTACTATAATAGTTTGTAAGTCCCTGAAAGAATTATGTGTTTTCGCGGAGTGCACAATATGAGTGGAAAACATTAACTAGCGTTGTTGTGGTCAGATTCTATAGGTTTTTATAGGATTGTCTAAATAAATGCGTCTTAAGTTGTTTTTTGAACAGTGGTAAGCTGTCTGTTTGTCTCAGTTATAATAAGCAACAATACTCTTGAAGAGATAAACCCTAATTGTATTGTTTTTGGCAGATGTACATAGGTATTAGCAGATTTTTTGTTGTAGATTTTGTTGCATGATTATTTTTAAATTTATAAATAAGAATAAATTGTGTATTTCGAAAATTAAATTTAAATTAAAAATATACATTTTGAGAAAATTAATAATATCAAAATAGTCAAAAATATATTTTTTTTTAAAAACGCAAAGATTTAATTGACATAGATTTAAGCGTAATTTTTTTTTTTAATTTAGAGCAGACTAAAATGGTTTTTCTGGTTAAAGTAGACAAACGTATTATTTTCCAAACTGAACTACAAATAATACCATAACATAAGCTTTGTCGTATAATGAAACTCTCTTATACACGCATCACAACATTGCCCTGTACAACACCGGGACATAAAGCTCATATTATCTATCACTGTTTATTAGAAAAATCGAGGGTCCACTCTACGACCACCGAACGGAGCCAGATTTTTTTCCAAATCAATTATGTTTGCGTTTTCAATTACAAAACCAAAACCGTGTTCATTGTAAATTCGGCTTTGTTCCGTAGCGAAAAAACTCGCTTCCTATTTCCGAAATTGCTTCGGCAGCCGTCCCAATGACATCATTTATATAATGGAATAAAGGAGATTATAAAAGCAGATTCCAATCGGTTTTAAAATGTGTAGGTACCATAAATTTAATCTTGGCAGCTTCGAGGCCCAACAAAGGGAACACTCATTATTTTTGTGTGTACCCCTTGAATGGAAAAGAATGTTATACGCATGAATTATTTCACTTTTATTGTGCCGCAGCGTCCACCCCCAAACGATTTGTATTGGGAAATTAAAAAGATTCGAGGGAATGGATGTGTATGTGAATCAGAAGGATTTTAATGAGAATGAAGAACAATCTCCGTAATTGGCTCGTTATTCGTGTAACAATTCAAGTATTTTAATACTAACCATGATTTGAATGCCAGCTGAAACCTAAAATTCGTTAACTCAATGCTTTGAATTTAGCAACATTGAAAAATGGCACTCTAAAAATGAATCTCACCGAAAGAAAATTAAAACACTTGAGTCGTGGATCTATAGACAGCCAATGAAACTAAACTGGATCAATAGGGTCACTATTGACATTTATTTTTAGCGAAATTAAAAATAAATTAAATTTTAATAATTATTATTAGTGAAATTTAAAATTAATTAAATTTTATGAATATTATTATTACTGAAATTTAAAATAAACTAAATTTTAAAAAATATTATTATTAAGTTCTGCGGGTTAACTATTTTTTAGTGTTATAGCTATCTCGGCTTGCAAAGCCATTATCAAACAGTGGATATACTACATTTAAACGACTTATTTATAAAATTTTATGTTACCCCTTCCCCTTTAGAGTAATTAGCTATATGTGGTGAAGCCCTATATTAATGTTCGTTTTTTCCCGAGCACTTATCATTAAAGGTGCCTCGGTTTAAGTTACGCTTAATTATCAAATGTACCCGTTTTCAAAATTCTCCGTTCCACTAAAATCACTATTGACAATTTAGATAAATCGTAACTACCAAAAAATAAATTTTTGAATTAATAAAGACACGGAAATGCCTAGAACTTCGTACTAAATATGTATGCAGCGAGAAATAATACATAAATACTGTGAATACTGTAGCTTGCCCTCTTCTTCTTTTGTCCTTGGCTTCATCCCTGACACACTGTCGTCATCGACTGTTGGAGTCCGCTCTCCTCGTCTCTAGGCTGTAATTTCTTTAATCCTGGATAACGTCACGCAATCCGTGCCTTCACGTACGACCATCCCTTTCTACTAATCATGAATTTTTTTGTCTTCCTCAGTATGTAATTTGGGGAAGATCGACGGAGGTTGTCGGGTTAACAATGTGATCGGGTGCTCTACGTTCAATGTGGCCATACCATCTCATTTTTAAGGTGTAGCTAGACCCCGGTTACATTATTTACTTTCGTGGAAAGTGAAAAATATTTATATATTATAAACCTAGAAACATGGAGGAATAGAAAGTTCGTCACAAATGTCTGATCGACGTAAGAAGAGCAAAGTGCGAACACGGCAAACGCTGGCTGCATGCATTCTCAATGCTCTGCTAGGTGCGTACGAAACAGTACCGCAATCATCTTAGACGCCATGTCAAGGACCCCTAACCAAAAGTAGAATAAGGAAGCATTGTGGAATACAAACGCAGTTTAAGAAGGTATACAACTGCAAACAGTAGTTGGAACAAATGTTGAGAATGCCCACAGACTCAACAATAGCTTCTGCCCCAACTTTGATTCGTAGATTCCGGCGCCAGGAAAATACAAACGGAAGTGCTTTGTGGAGACTGAACTTCAAATATACAGCAAATATGGTCAAAGGCAAAGGCGTGTACCACTTATATCGATTATCCGCAAAGGGAAATTGCAGACATCCACGAACATTCAATTCGTCTCCAATTTAAATGTATTTGAGTGAATAATAATAAGTGGCCGGCTGAGAATCCCATCTTCAAAGTGCGCTATATTAGCAAAATATTCAAATTAAAGTATTTAATGTACTTATGCATCTGTAATATTTCAAAAAAGTATAATTTTGCACGGTGTGACAAGATGCCTCTCAAAATTCGCCTCAACATGGACACAAATCAATGAGGCTGGCATTATTTGATTTAATAAATAGTGATCAATAAATGTTTAATAAATAAATAAACTTTATGATTATCGATTATTATTATATTATGAAGGAGTCGAAAAATGGAAGAAAAGTGTAGAAAGTTAAAAAGGACTGTCAAGTAGAGGTAGTTCTTGAAGATCACGATCCAAAGCCAAGAGGAACTGACGCGGATGACTAGTGCCTCACGTACTTGAAGTAATTTTTTTTAGAAAAGTTAATGACTACATTAATTACTTTATATAAAAATGGTCGTAGATCAACGTAATTAACGCATCATTTATTTCAATACAACGTAACTGTTTGCTTTCAAATTTACTTATGTGGCGAAGGGAATTGCGATATTACTGTAAGGAAAAGGTTATTTATAAGGTATAATTAAAACTATCCAGCCTCTATTTACCGTATCAAATCATATATTTTGAATGTGTACTCTGTTCCGGTCATAGGTGAGTCGACATTTATTTTCCATTTTAAAAAACGACACTTCTCTGAGAGATTCATTTGCCTAACAGAGTTACGACCAGAACTGGAAATCGAAAAGCATTTTCTCGCATACCGCACAAGTTCAGATAAGTCACGATTGATGGTGTTTGGGGAGTGGACCACTCCAACCATCAATATCGGCAAAAAGGATGGGCGACGCACTTTACTACGCCTGACAATTCTATTTCTTGCTACTCGTAAAAACTCGTGACGCCTGGCTATAAAAATAAACATGTGACATTTATTCCAAATCAACAACTCTTTTACCTGTTTAACTAAATAATCATTTTGTTCATTTCATTAATGTCAAAAAGTGGTATCACGAATTCGCCATGTTGGGATTTCAAAGAAACATTAATTTAACCGTAGATAGTTGCGGATATTTTATACGAACCGTATGTACGAACAATCCGACCTCAACCTCCGCGGGTAAAGGTCGTCCTCCTGATGACGTTGAATACGCATTCAACGAAACGTCGAGAATCTTTTCTCGGAAAAACATGCGGTTCGTATAAAATATCCGCAACTATCTACAGTTAAGTATGTCTAACGACCATAATAAAAACCTTAATTCTTTTATTCAAAGAAACACTTGTAAGCAATATATATTTTATGAAATCGCTGGACACAAGCTATATATGCATCGCTATTATATAATTTGTATTAATTTTGTTGTTCGCTAAAAAGTTCCACTCGCATCTGGTATAGCTTTGCACGCCGTTGTCTATCGCACAGATTCACAGTTATTAAAAATATATTTACTTGTCCACGTGGGTGTGACGCAACTTATAAGCATCAGACTTCCAGATCTTTCTTTTACATTCCAAAGCATCCAGATATCGGAAAACTCGAGTTTATATGTGCAGTTTTCCTCGATTTAAGTTTAATAACCCAATAATATCATCACAATTACTCCAATTAATACAAAAAAGATATATGTTATATGTTATGATATATGTTAGAGTAATAAAATTTTTATCATTTTGTTAAATGTCCGACCACAAAGTCAATGCTTTAAATATTAAAAATATAATAGTACAAAAGTTATTTAGCCAGTATGTTGATTAGTGTCGTATGTTTATTTCTAAGGTCTCTTGTAAGTCAGTCAAATAAAAAAAAAACAAACACATTATTTTCCAAGCGACTTTTAGCATTCGTCATGATCCAAATGCGTCGATTTTCATTATTCTTGCTTACAAGAGAATTCGATGAAAAATTGAAGGCAACGCTGTTTAAGTAGATACAAACTATTCTGGTTGAGAAACATCTGGAAGAGGATTTGTCTTGGGGTCAAGATGCTGTTCCAAGTTGTTGCCCATGGGGATAGACATTATGCAATTAGTGAACATGTTCATCCAGTTAGTGGTCTTGCAACTACATAGATGAAAATGAACACCTAATGGTATGTTAACCAGAATAATAATATATTTTTATCTCTTTCTCTATCTGTGCATTAAATAAATTTGTTGATAGCTTAAACTTCTGTGCAAGTCGCCCTACCTCTTTGCGATCTCAAAGTTTTTTAATCGTTATAATCCTTGGTAAATAAGATTGAATAATCCCTGTGTCTGACCAGAATTAGATGTTTCGTTTCCTTTAATCTTATAAATTGTTATAATACGCATACACAAAGGTAAAAATAAATGTTGTGTTCATGGTTTGGAGTAAGGTTATGGTCACTGAAACAACTTTAAGGAGACTTGAAGCATTTTGTGTTCTGCAGCGAATTGTGGATCTACAGACGGCTGCTTAGGACATGCTGGATTACTAGGGTCACAAATATGAATTTAATGACCCCAATGCGAAAGAAAAGGCAATCTTTGAAATATCATTCAAGGCAAAGTTGCATGCAATGAGATTCTGGACGATGAAGGACATCCTAGCCAAATTATCTGTGGCAATGGTTAGTGAAATCAACGGTCCAACTATCCAAAGCTGCTGCAAACAAGATAATGGTTGCCAACATGATCAGAATCCTTCGATAACCGGAAAAACACTGCATTGTTTGGAATATTTAACGTTCTTGACCCGAGGCAATTATACCTTAAAATCATACTTGTAAAATTCCACAAGGACAAGGTAAATTTTAAGCGTACTCAACAAAAACGGGTTACAAGGCTCGCAAATGCAATTAATTTCGAGGTACCTAAAATGACACCGTCTTTTGGACAAAGACAATTAAATTTCACTGCTCCGCTCGTTTTTAACAAGTAACTAAATAAAACTTAAGAAATTATAATTCATAAACCTTTTAAACACCGTATCGCTAATTTTATAAAAATATCAGGTAGAAGGTATACTGAAGAAGTGATCCTTTGACCTCTAAATAGGCAAAATCTGATTTATATAATTTCAAGTATACTCTTATACAGTATTTATTTTTGTATATACTTAAATTTTTATCTTAATTTTATATGTATGTTTTCTTTTCTTTTAGATGTATGTATTCTTATGATTGTATACATTACTAAATTATTTCTGCTTTCGTTTTTACGTTTATACTTCTTTACTATTGTAATTTCTTACTATTATTGTAATAGATCTGAGGAACGTATGTCGCGACGCCAGAAAGAGACTGCATGACAGAGAGAGAGAAGGTATAAAAAGGCGCGTGAATGTCGAGTCGCGCTCTCTTTTACTACCATTGTTATTCAGACCGCATCTTACTGTACAAACTATTGTCTAAACCGTTATTGTCACCGAATAAATACTAAAATAAAAACAAAGTCTTTACTTGGAGCTTCCTCATCCCGAAACAAGAGTATTACAATTATATAATCAGAAAATGAGAATAGCTGCCATAGAACAGGTTTTACCTAATGTGGTAGTTATTAGTAACGTATACTAAAACAAATGTAAAATAAACAATAAACAATGTAAAAAAAAGGCAATAACGATGACACAAACAGTGTATTAGGCAAAAATACATTTTACTCCCAATGTCCAAAATACTATAGAAATATCTAAAATGACGAAATATCCAGTTTCACGACCAATGCGTTCGCCAATTACTTTACTTACATACGGAACTTAAATGACCAAGACCTTTGCCATCAATATCAAAAATTGTTTAGAAAGAATATAAGATGTGATATATAAGATGTGTAAATTATAGATGAAGCAATAACAACGGTAAAGCGGTGGAAATAAGAGGAATGAAAGGGGTTTGGGACAGAGAACTGTTAAGCCAGCAGTAAAAAAAATCAATCCCGCACTATGAAAAATACCTAAATGTGTAATTTTTGCTTAGTGTTCGCTATGCTCTTGGCAGAGCAGTCGTGGTCGCCGATAGCAATGACACAGCCAAAACCATCCGGTACCATCTACTCCCATCTGTAGAATTTTTGACAGCTTCTTGATAAATTCTTGATGATTGATAATGAGTCATTACTTCTTCAAGTGAGTCATTGATTCTTGAAGTGAGTCATTGCTTCTTGGAGTGAGTCATTGATTCTTTAAGTAAGTAATTGCTTGCAGTCTTGACCAGATCCATTCATATAGCTCGTGATCTTCCACGGGGATGAAATTTCTCGACTCTACCTTGTACCACCTACATCTACATTGCACATGTATGCCTTGTCACAATGTGGATGATTTTACAATTTACGAAAAGATAACGAATATTAGAGTAGCTTTTTGGTCTTGTGGTTAGGACTCTCGCCTCGTGATCCAAAGGTCGCAGGTTCAAATCTCACTACAGACCAGTAAGTTAGTCTTATTTTTATATCATGAGCGTTTAGCTTAATTTGAAAATAGTAAGAATATTGATGTGACACGTATTCCGTGTTCGCATCTCTATTTAAAAAAAATCATTAATGTATTCAAATTCAAAGAGACTTTATGAGCTAGTTGACTGGGCTGACAAGAGCAATTTAAAAGTGTGCCTGTGTTAGGTATCTATCTTCTTAGTCCTGATGCTAATAAACTGTATACAATCAAAGAATAAAAAAACTCACGTATTGCTGAGTTCAAGGATCTCAGAATTTTCTTTGAAACTAGACTGATATTTAAAAAAAATGTAGATCTATTTTTTTTCTACACCGATGCTTTTATTATAAAGAACTCCATTTTTAATTTAAAATTAAAAAATCAACACACTATTTTAAGAGTTCAATGTTTTATTAACAAAAAAGTCAATGATTTCGGAAGATTATACCATTACCATCAGTTGATATTTTAGTCAGTAAATCAATTAGTTATAACATGTTATGACCTTTTTGGCTTTATACTTTTTGTATCAAAAAGATTTTTTAACAAAAAGTATAGGTACCGAGAGAATATAAAATTTTATAATCCGATCAAAATTGGAATATGGAACGGTAGTATGAAGCCCATACATCCAAAAAATATATCCATAGATGAAATAGATTCAAAATTAACTTTTGCATTATTTATATTTACAACTCGCGTATACGCAGAATAGAAAAATATCCCACATTCATGCACCGTGAAGAATAATATAATTACAGTAGCGAAGATAGAAAGGCATGGTAATGGACCCTCCAAACTTCCTAGAAGATTATGACCTGTTTGTACCAAATAACTATTTGCATAATATAGATCATGCATTATTCTTTATCCCAAAATTCATATTATTCAAAGATTAGAAACATCGTAATGGTAATAGTATGCAACTTACAAACTAACTGACCAATCATGATAATGTATTTAGTGATATCATTAAAAGCATCCGCCAAAAAATAGTTTCTACATAACCACCTCATGGATTGCACGGTGATCGAAGAGATTTTATGAGCAATTATTAAAAAATAAAAATAAGGACTTATTATTTAAAACCAAATTAATTAATCAATTAGAAAGACATACACAAAAATAAAAATATTTTGGCTACTACCGGGATACGAACCCGGGTCGCCTTGTTTCCAGGGCCGGTGCTCTGACCACTAAGCAATAGGAGCCTTGTAGATTTCTCTGAATATATCGACCTTCTATGTAATTCTCATTTTTATTAATTGATTAATTTTTTTTAATCCCGGTAGTAGCCAAAATATTTTTTCGTGGATTAGATTTTTCTGTATGTCTTTCTAATTGATTAATTAATTTGGTTTTAAAATCGTCACAGAACTTTGTTCTGAAAAATTACAGTTTCACAAATATGAATGTGTTCTTGAATTTTTTATATTTATTTATTGTAAAATTTTTTTTTTGTTCTATAAGCTGTCTTTAGGGTTATTTACATTAGTACATTGATACTTTCTGTGGAAATAAATACAAAAATGTGTTTTTTTTAACAACTTACATGTAATGTTTTCTTTTGGTAACCCTGCCTCGAGTCGAGTTTTACGTATGAGCACGTAAAATCGTTGCAAAATCGGATTTGCCAGTTTGAAAAAGTTTTATTTGTTTTTCAGGATAACCACAAACGAGCGGCTTTCACAAAAAAAGTTTTAACGCCGAAATTTATTGATAGTCATTAATTTGTCCGCGCAACTTTAACCTACACGGAAATCCAATATGGCGGGGGCAACGTACACCGGGGCAAGATGGAAGATCAAACTTTCTGCGATGAAATAATTAATTTTGATTTTACGTTCCTAGGTAACATTTTGTTCAGTATAAACTGGCTATCTATTGATAACAGCGTGTTTTGTAGTATAAAGGGAACAGCAGGTACCCATCACGTATCTAATTAGCTAAAAGCAATGGCTCTTAAAAAATGGATATCCAAAAATGTTAAATTAATGCAAACGTTATGCTTCACACGAAGAAAAAGAAAAACACGTGTTGATAAAAAAACGTTGAACAATTTTTTCGGGTTAGATTTGGTAAGGTTTACATGAGTTCTGAGAATAAGAAAAAGTCCACCCGTCCAGAGACATCTCTTTGTATTTGGAACGTGATGTGTATTGTGTGAGTGCGCGTATAATGCGTGAGATGTTTCAGCAGAGGCAGGATAAGTAGATGGATAAAGGTTGTAATTTATATTCACGTTTAACAGTGACAATTAATTAACACGAATAAACGGAGGTGGCGTTGAATACAGATTATTTTAACAGAATGTTGGTAAACTTAGTAAAAACCACTACCAGATCTACGGTCTATCGGTTTCAAGACGTACCCGTCCCTTCGTCAGGACCAAAACTACACTACTATATTCACAACACTATACACCCCAACCATAGTATTGTAAAACTATCACCACTATTGATCACATGCGTGTTATTCTTGTCAGAGACAAGCATACACTGAACAATTCAGGAATCTAACGAGAGAAAGTGAGAGGGGGCGGGGTCTAAAGTGGGTGTTACCACATCTTTTGTGAACGTTCAATTAAACAATGAGCTATATGGTAAATCTGGTAGTGGTTTTTACTAAGTTTACTAACATTCTGTTATTATGTCTAACCACAAAGTTAATGCTATAAATATTAATAATAGTAATAATGCAGAATATTTTGCTTGCAATGTCTATGGCGGTTGGCAGAAAGTGATGTATTCTTGTATAAATTAGCATTCAATCATTAAAAGTATAAAATATTTACCTCAGTATGTTATATAATGCAGGTATGTTCGAATAAAAAAAAATATATCATAAGTTATCCTAGAAAATAATAAATATTAATGAATAAAAATTGTACGTAAGCAGTAACAAGGAAATATGGAACAAATGAGAATGATGCGATATCAGCAAAGGTGTAACTTTTTTAATTGTGTCCAGACCTCAGTATACGGGAAAAGTTGTTTGCGAAAATTTTCTGCCAACGTACAACGTTTTCTTTCTATTTCAAATCACAAAGGAAATAGAGCCTTACACAATTATATAGTTCATGGTAGAAAAGTGAATTTGTGTGTGATTTAATTGTCTATTTCAAAAATTAATTAATCTCATTCTCGAATATACAGAAGACCGAGGCGTAGAAATTGATTCGTAAGCCTTTTAAATATGAGACTTATTCTGTATAAGTTTTCTGGGATATTCTGCCGTGTATATGTGACCTCTCTGGCCAACGTTTCGGATACCATTGCAGGGTCCATCATCAGGGCTGATGTGCAATGGGATCCGAAACTTCGGCCAGAGAGATCACATATACACAGCAGAATATCCCAGAAAACTATACACAGAAGATTCTGAACGGCCGTGAAAACCTGAGATCATTTTTATGAGACTTGTTTGTAGCGCAGTCAACAAAATAATATGGAAATTAGATACATAAAATGATACGTGGCTTAGTTAATTTATTTTTAATATATTTTTTGACATGAATTGTGTAAAGATAACATTTGAAAATATAACAGTGTTAGTTAAATTAGTATAAACCACTACCAGATTTTAGGTCTACCGGTTTCGAGACGTACCCGTCTCTTCGTCAAGACCAACACTACACTACTATGTTCGCAATACTATACAACACAACCGTAGTATTGTTAACCTATCACCAATATTTATCACATGCGCGTTAATCTTATCGACGACAAGCATGCACTTCCTCGACAAGATTAACACGCATGTGATAAATATTGATGATAAGTTAATAGTATTATAGTTCTGGTGTATAGTGTTGTGAACGTAGTAGTGTAGTGTTGCTCCTGACAAAGAGACGGGTATGTCTCGAAACCGGTAGACCTAAAATCTGGTTTATACTAATTTAACTTACACTGTTAAAATGTCTAACCACAAAGTTAATGCTTTAAATATTAATAATATTTAAAAATATCTTAGAGTGCTCAATGTAATCATTTAACCTTGAGTCTAGAGTTATAGCCTTCTTCGGTTTTCAACAAGTGGTATGTTTCCTTGTGAATGGTTATTTTCACCGTAGAGAAGCCCCAGGAGCACATTGATGTACTAGTAAAACGACGAAGAAATTCTGTGGGTGCACAGTGGAGGTACGCTTGATACGGGAGTCCCATGAGGACTGGCGGTCAGCCAGTTGGGAGACACAATGATCCTCTCTTGTACATATCATCACTCTTGGCACTACAACTCTTGGTGGGTCTTGGCCTCCTCATTAATCTTCCTCGATTTAGTGCTAGCTCTCTCCAGTTCCGAAGCTCCAAGGCAGAGCTTCGGAACTGGACAGAGCTGAAACTGGAACTGGAGCTAAGCTCCTTCGCCCTATTGGCCTTGAGTTCAGTTTTCGTACATATATGAGGTTGTAATATATAGAATGCCAACTGAAGTGATTTAACAAGGTCACTGACTTGCAGCAAAGCATTCTCTCACATATCTGAGTCTGTTTATTTATTTTTTCGACCTAACTTAGCGATATTGGCACAAAAAAATAATGCTTGACCCACATACATGAATACATGGCGCAATTGTTTTATCGACAGAACATTAATTTCTTCATGGAATTGGATCAAGAGTGCACATTAAACAAAAGTATTATGCTGGATGTAAACAAGGAAAAACAGTTGAATAACAAACATTACCTAATATGCGCAAACCGATACTCTCTTATTTGTTTATTATTACGCTCTCATCGGAATTCAATAAAAATGCGGAATATTTTCAGTCATATAAAATAACAATACTTACGGTTCTGCACACATAAATTTGATTTTGTGTACACGTGCACTTACTATAAACATGAGAGAGCCGTCGCTACTTTACTTATTGTGCCAATAATAGTACCAATGCGGAATATAACTGCAGAATTCATTCTTTTTATTTTTTTAATTTTTTATTTTATTTTTCATTAACAGATTTTCCTACAGCCATATTGATATTTCTATACATCGGTGAGATAAATATAGTATTGGTTAATTACAAGACATACTAATTTTTCAGTAATAATAAATATAATATACAATAAAAAGTTGAATATATCTGTAGGTTAAGTATTAATTCAAGTACTCTGGTATTAAACGCAAACAAATATTCAAACACACACACACACACAAGAAAGTCATACTATAGGTATCGAGAACACGATTAATTATGAAGTTTTTGCACTAGTTCGTTCTCCAATGATCCAAGTGAAAAATGTGTTCGTGATGGTGGTACCCTTGTTTTTGGTGATAATTTTTGGCCTTATTTGTGGTCATAATAAAAAAAAGTCTCTGCGAGGCATTAAAATATACCTAATTTAGAATTGCAAAGGATTCAATGCAATTTTTGTATAATTTGTGGTCATAATCTAAAAAAAAATTATTTTCCTGACTCAAGACATAATTTTTCACTTTTTTTAATGCGATGGAGTAAATTGTAGACTGTTTTTCTCATATCTGAGTTTAGAAATCTTTGTCCAGTTTTTCTTCAATTTATTATTTGTTTCAACTTTTTTATTCTAGTTTTTGAGTGGTTGATCATGATTTTCTCCCTCTTTTTACATAGTGTATTAAATTAGTATGGAAAAAAACTATGGTAAAAACCTATTTCTCAAAACAAAACCTTTTTCGAGTACATATTATATTTGAGGAGATTACAAGGAGAGTAAAACCGGATATGAAGACACGATCCACTTGGAAATAAAATATTTCTTCTACAAATAGAAACATATTCAGTAAAAGTAAAGAACACTTCATTGAAGAAAGAAACTTGATACGAGTGCTTAATAATAAAAGAGTTTATTTATTTTTTATCACATTTGTACGACATTATTACTAAAGGATCAAGTAGGTTTAGTTGAGAAGTAATATATCATATGGTATAATTGTCAATTTCTATATTTAAAATGATAATACATTTTAGTTATATGAAAATGAAATGTAGTTTTATTTATATTAGAAACTGAAGCTGGATTATTTCCTAAGAAACGTGCAAGTATAAACGAATGTCCAAATTTTTCAGAACAAAACTGGTTTGTTGTCACAGGGACATCAATAATCAATTAATATATACTATAGATGTCTCACAGAGACGAAACTGCATATTTTTTTTAATCAGTGACAGTAGGTATGGAAGTCTTTATGGGTGTACATAGGACTTACGACCTATCGTATT
Organism: Agrypnia vestita; assembly: GCA_016648135.1. Taxonomy (NCBI): domain Eukaryota; kingdom Metazoa; phylum Arthropoda; class Insecta; order Trichoptera; family Phryganeidae; genus Agrypnia; species Agrypnia vestita. The sequence continues at coordinate 135,103 of JADDOH010025061.1, read as the reverse complement.
TTATTTAAACCCCTTTTAAAAAAAAAAAATTAAAAAATGAGTTTAAATAAAATTTAAATAATATTTCTGGCGTATACTAGTGTAATGATAGAAATTCGGATAAATTTCATTAGACAAGATAAAGTATATAGCTAAAAAACTCCAAAATCAAATATAGATGTCTCATTTAGCGACATCTGTGGACATTCAAGGGGTAGGAAAAAGCTTTGTGGCCGGCCGCGGTGAGGATCCTTGCAACTCACATGTGAAACGTGGCATATAATTGAAATATACACAACGTCCAAAAATTAATAGACATGGTATTCTATCATGGGTGGAATGGCGAACGTTACATATGTGTAAAGTGATCACTTAAGCCAACCGTACGATAGGCCGTAAGTCCTATGTACACCCATAAAGACTTCTATACCTACTCTCCCTTAATAAAAAAAATATACAGTTTCGTCTCTGTGAGACATCTATAATATACATTAATGAATTATCATTATTTTAACACGTTACATAGCAACCATTATTTATGATTTAATTGTTGTCTAATGCATTAATTAAAATTGCAAAAATTCAGTTACCAATCATCGATACCATTAGATACAAATCTTCATATATTTTTCAAGGACCCTTAATGGTATTCATGCAAAATTTTTCATTGTATGGCAATCATTTTAACAAAAATAATCTCATTTTGACATTGAAGCACTTTATGAGCTTGGCCCTTATCTTTTGATGATTATTATCGGAAATCTTTACTATTAATTCTGACTTATTATATTTTTGTATTCAAAGTTCACATAAGATAATTATTTTAAGAGTTAGAAATAATATTAATAACGATATTATTTGGAGCTAAATATACTAAACATTGATTCTGAAAGGTAGGTACTTTTATACTTTTCCACTCCTTGAAGATAAATAAAACTTAGCTTGATGGATGTCAGTACAAAAAATTAATTAGTTTTCTAAGAAAATAAATGGTCCGATTTATGTTTGAGTGGCAGGTGGTTAAATATTGGAATTATTATTATCTTAATTACGAAACGAACAGGGTGGTCGGTAATATTAAATAAATTGTCACAAGATTCTTAAACAAAAAGAACTACACGTAATCGAGGCTATTTCAAAACTGGATAATTGTGAAAAAATAGAAACCGAAAACACGGAAATGTACCAGAAGATTTGGGTAAAATCATTTCCTGTAAATTGAAAGACAGTGGACGCGAGCACACAGTCGAATTTGATAGCAAGTGAGATGCCCATTTCACTTATCCATGAGAACCATGGATAAGTGAAATGGGCGAGAAGATAGAGACGAATATGAAGTGCTCCAAATACGAATTAAATATTCTAGAAAAACAGTACAAATTATAGAACAGTGTTTCAGCTAAAATTTTTGCCCAAGAACTTTGTGTATTTCATAAAAATTAAAAATTATTTAATTCGGATCTCTACACCAAGACGTAATGAAAATAATTAATTTCATGCATGATTAATATCGCCCTGTATTTAGAATAAACAGTTGGTGCAAAACTCTACCCAGGAATCTCCCAGTATTTACCCAGGTGTGGCTATGTATATATGCAGGTGAAGTATAACGTGTGGCAAGCAAGTAAGAAAGGAAACAGGTACTAACAGGTAGGAATATGATTGTAATACAATTTTCAAAATTAATTAGGGGTTGTAAATATTAACGTGTGTGACTAAGGATGAGATCAAGGGAGAAGAATAAAGTGAGAATTACAAATAAGGTCGATATATTCACGGAAATATACAAGGCTCCTATAGCTTAGTGGTTAGAGCACTGGCCCCGAAAAGGAGGTGACCCGGGTTCGAATCCCGGCAGTAGCCAAATTTCGTGAATTAGATTTTTCTGTATGTCTTTCTAATTGATTAATAAATTTGGTTTTAAAATATTTCACAGAGCTTTGTTCTGAAAAATTACAACTTCTCCAATATGAATGTGTTCTTGAAAATAAAAAGAAAAAGCTATTTATTTTATAAGAAGAAAGAAATCACAGGGAGTTAATAAGACAAAAAGCCAGGATGACGTATAAGTGCGATCGCATTTTTAACACTCCGATAGCTCTAAATAACGGTTATCCATTTTGATTCCAGATTGTACATGCAGATACGAGTATACATACATTATGTTACTTTCTCCTTTTATCTAACTAAGAAGCGATTTATATTCAAACATATTCAAATCTACTCAACATCTAATACTCACGTGATTCCTTTGTAATTACGTCTCTAGAAATCATGCCACTCTAGGAGTTAAGTTGTCACACCTTGTATGTATATCAAATTTCATCATCTGCCGAATTCCAAGGACACGCCAAGAATCGACGTTATGGTAAGAAAATAATGAAGTTGAAATAAAAAAATGTTAATGCAAATACAGAGGTCGGAGTGAAACGCTGTTGACAATAATTCAGGAGTGGCAGAAGGGTGATTGTTTGGCACAAAGTGCCCGGTTTGCTGGTAACTCCATTACGGCTTGTTGCTGACGTCACACAATACTAGTTTGCTGTTGCTAAACTAGGTGTTTCCAGCGTTGTTTCCATCCCACTAAAAACTTACTTTATTTTCATCAATTTTTATTTAATTTTTTTATAAAAAAATGTAAAATTTTCATCACAACTATGATCGCAGGTAAATAAAGAAGCTGTGGCGGACTTGGCGGACAAAAACTAGACATTAGCGCCATCTCAGGGCCAGTAGGAGCGGCTCGACGAGTAGCAGAACCTTTCAGAAGGCGCACGACTACCTACCGAAGTGGAAGACAAGGAGTCGCCAGGAGCAGCGATCATTCGCTCTGCCACCGCCAGCCAACTAACACCGGGACCCAAAACTCTCGCAATTCAATTCTCGCGAGTGCACTTTTGCATACAAAACCTTCTGTTCGATCTTTATGAACAGGATCAGATGTCACTGAACACATCCACCTTCCCTACACCTTTTCATAGTGCACGCTCTACAAAAACCTTTTGTCTATGACACTGTTATTTCACCTTTGAACTGTCTTGTTTGCTTGACGTTTTTTTTTTGAGTTTTGTGTGTGCCCAGTTTAAAAGCCTTCTGATAAGGAATAAGGTGCCCCTCCCCTCAAAAATTCAAGATCTACTGCCCTTTAGATAAGGGAGAAACCAACGTTGTGTTTCCTTGGACCTGGACCAATGGACAAAGGTAAGGGCGTGCTTCCTTTACTGACTTTCTTTCCTTTCAGGAACCAATCATTTCCCATCTTGACTTATCCAACTCACAATTCGTGTTCAAACACCTTCGTACCGCGCGTGCGATATATAATCTAGTTCCGCGACGTCCATAATACAATATATTAATCTTTAGTTACTAATGTTATATCCAAAATTCTGAATACACACTCAATTGTATACACTCTTTTATTTGGCATACGTTACCTGGCAGAGTGTCCGCGGAGTGGTACCTGTGGGAGCCGGAAGAGGGTGAGTACGTATATATTACATACAAGTAAAGGCATCCAATCTGTCGTCAGTCTTATTATCAACTAGCTGTTCATACCCGGCGTTGCACGGGTTAAGGATTAAGTTTAAAATAAATTTTTGAGGTTAAAAAAAAGCTCGTTTGCAACGGTATACATTTGCATCAAAAATATATCAAGGGAGGGGAAGGGTAAAAAGAATAGGAAGGAAATGTCGCATATGTTACCCACCGATTCCTTAAGAATAAGTTTACAAATTTTCCGATCGGTCCGATCGGTAAAACGTACAGATTTGCATCGAAAATATATCAACGGAGGGAAAGGGTTAAAAGAATAGGGGGGGAAATTTCACATATGTTACCCGCCGAGTCCTTAAGAATAAATTTCCAAATTTTGAGTCTGATCGGTCAAACGGTACTGTTTTGCATAGAAAATATGTCAGGAGAATGGGAAGGGGTTCGAGAATAGGGGGAAATGTCGACTTTGTTCCTCGCCGAATCCTAAAGAATAAGTTTCCAAATTTTGAGTCCGATTGGTCAAATGGTACAGATTTGCATCGAAAATATATCAGGGGGAGGGGAAGGGTTATGAGAATAGGGGGAAAATGTTGCCTATGTTACCCGCCGGATCCCAAAGCATAAGTAAGCAAAATTTGAATCGAATCGGACAAACGGTGTGGATTTGTATAGAGAACAGACAGACTGACAGACAGACCGACATTGAGTTTTATAGGTATAGATACCTTTGCAAACCATGCCAGGATCACTGGCGTGGAAGATAGCGATGTAAGACACATGTAACGCTACAAGACTTTTGAGGCGAGTGAAAGCCGGATATGCAGGAAGACCAAATAATAGTTGACAGAAAAAGACTGAGATTAATGGAAAAGTATAAAAGAAAAATACGAATTGGCGACAATCTAAAATTTTGTTGAAAAAATTAATAACTTTATTTTTGAAAACGTATCTTGAGTTAAATATGTCTGATGTAATCGCCCTTTGGTGTCCCAAAATTGTTATATTCAATTTTACAGTTGTTGACATAAAATTCAATTCCCTTTACAAACACTAAAGTACAAAGTTGAAATTGATTTTTAAGTAAGCAAGGCGAACTTGATTAAATAAACATATGAATATTAATAATTTCAACGAAGTAGGTTCTATGATTTTTGTTAATATCAACCAGGTTGCCCATCGTGAGACGGTTTTGTTGTGAATACACCTTTAAATTTATTTTGTTTCATTTATATTTTTATTTATAGTGTTCCTCCACTCTTCTCAATCACCCCCCCCCCCCCTGCCATCCGTAATACACTTGTATATTTTATCCTTTTCAATTTTAGTACACAGACAATCCTGAAGTAGAGAACATTGTCCTCGAAACACGTAGATTGTACAATCTAATAAAGTGGTAAAAAGAAAGTGATATGTGTTTTATTTTAATAATAATGTCACCAAAAAGTTTAAGCCTTCATTCAGAATAAAAAAATATTCTTTGAACATTATTTTTTTTATTTTTATTTCAAAATTATTTTATGTGTAAAAAATGCTAGCATATAAGCTTAGATACATGTACGATACTGTTTTTTTTAAACTCTTGTATATCACTAACTTGTATCAGAATCAAATAAATAAATAGTTGGTATTTTTTAAGAAATATGAAATTTTAAAATAAAACATCATACGTACATGAAAATCGAGGTAACGATCATGGTATTATCTTTATCGGAAAAATATTTTTATGCCACTAGTGCTTAATATGATTAAGATAACATGATTTTGAAATAAATTTGCACAATTTTCGATCGTCTTTCTGATTAAAGTCTATTTATATCATGATAAAATGACAAAACAACAAATCAGCTGTCAGCTGTCAAATTGGCTGTCACTGGAAAAGGTGTTGCCTATTCTAAAAACTGTTTATTTAAAAGCTTATGGCATAATATTATCATTCCAATAAAACCAATACCATGGCTATAACCATGATTTTTATGATCGTATTTAATTCTGTCAGTTTGCTGTGGTGCAATCTAATTTCTCATGGCCAATGTGATAGCCAACGTCCATTAAATGGATTGGGCACGAAAAGATTAATCTTTTAATTGATTTCTCACCAACTTTTCGAATAGTTGGAGCTCTGAAACTTTCAACATTTAATAAATATGCATTATTGAATCATTTTCGACATTATATTGTCATTATTTCGATTAAAATGAACAATCACGTCACTCACATTAACTTAATAATTACGCCACTCTCAAGAAAGAGCCACAGAAATAGCTGAATGATGTGCCGTTCGAAAAGTTATTTTAAAATTTAAAACAAGATGTTTAATATTTGGATATCGCGCAAAGAAAGCATATAAAGAATGTCCTTATTTTGTTTCAAAATAACCTTTTGTGTTTTATTTCATTAAAATAATCTAAACTTCTTTAAAAAAACACTTATATCTGCGGGCAAAAGGAACAACCGAAAGAGTCAATGCAATTGAGTCTGAGTTAAGTATGCAGACTTATTCTTCAGATACGTATCTAAGAATGTGACATGATTAATTATTTGAAAAATTTGGCAAGAAACAACGACAACAACTTGGTCCAACGTTTTTATGCACAAATAAGATCAAAATATGGAAGGCTTTAAGAGATTTTTGTAAATAACGAAATTTCCAAATTTTGTTTTTGGCTCTCCTGAAAACCTGTATTTTTTTACTCGTTTGGTTGTTCCTTTCACCCATAGATATCCCTAGGACATAATTACAACTAAAGAATGCAAATCTGAAATTCAAACATGTAGAATTATTTTGAAGTGTTCCTGTAAGTAAACACGGTTATAGAAAAAAGAAGCTCATTTTGCAGCATTGCCCCAAAATCTGTATAAAATATTTTACTGAAGAACTTGCCGCTAAAGAGGGGTCAGCTCCAGGGCTATAAGGATGTAGTTATGTAGAAAACGTTCAACCCTAAAAACACGTAACTAAAAAAATGACTTCTAAAAATATGAACCTACAAAAACCTATAACCTGGATATTTAATTCATTATTACATTTTTTCGCATAGGGCTCATTCTACAGATGACTTTTTCATATTTTTAATGTTGCTATAAGAAAAAAACTTTTGTCGGCGTCTATATCTATATTACTATTGTGGTGGAATCCGCCACACGGGCGGCATCTGGCGTCCATGGGAAGCAACCGGTCTACAGGCGGCGAGCAAGAAGACCTTCATTCCCGTTCTGCTCGCTCAACCGCCAACACTACGAGACCCGCGTAACGCGTCGCGACTTTACGGATTGTTACATATTAGACATTTACACTCGCGCGTACCAATATGCACTAATAAAACCGATCCGCGGTCCCGCGATCTCTTGCTACTAACATATTAACGACTTTCAACTTATATTGTATCTTGATTAAATAAACTCCTTGTGACTTGTACACGCTAAATTCAGTGCATCATTTAGTAGAAGTTAGAAACTCCGCGGCGATCCTGCTATCTGGACCAAGCTGCATCACCAAACCGTGAGTATCATCTGGTAATATACCCTAGACACACTGGTTGCAGCCTCAAAGTGCGAACGTTATTGGGATCCCTGTGGCTTTGGAGTCGGGACCGCCTAGGTGCGGTATCGGAGTCTTCCCCCGGTCCAGGCTATAGCGGCACTTATAGACATTCCCATACTATCTATCATCTACGTCTATATTATGTGTTTTACAGGTTGGATTATTTATGTGTTAAAATGTTTAAATGTTCGAAAAACAGTCCATGTGGTTCTATGTTCTATGAATTTCATAAAGCGTGAGGCAAAAAGTATTATCTGAGGCGAAGAAAACCTAATCCCATTAGTAATTAATTTTCTGCAAAATTATTATCGTTTAGTAAAAGTAAAATTAAAAAGTTGCATAATGCGTCCACACCTCACGGATAATTTTAATCAATATTTTTATTTGAAAAGGATTTGTAAATTTGCAAGCCGCAGAAAAAACAGTCTTAAAACCACTTTATTGAGTTTAATAGTTATTTTAACGATGATGGCCGTAAGAAAAATATTGAATTTAGAAAAAACTATATCACTTAGAACTTGGACGTATTCAGCGTATAAAGATATCGTATTGAGCTCTCCAAACACATATGTAACTCATTTTTAGCATTTTGTGGGTTGGGTGCTTTCTGCATAACTACGCCCATATATTCGGCAGCGAGCTTCTTTTTTCTATAAATGTGTTTACATACAGGAACCCGTCAAAATGATTTGCGAGATTTTTATAATTTACCTTAACTATTCTTTGGTCCATAGAGTGAAAAATGAACAAATTTGAAGTAAATATAATGCTGGCTGTTGTGTGGTAGATAGAATAAAGGAGTGCTGAGATGAGAATATGAACGAGGAAAGGATAGTTAAGAAAATATATGAGGCAAGTGTTGAAGGCAACAGGAATAGAGGGCGTCCGCGAAAGACCTGGCACGATCAGATACTAAAAGTATTTAAGGATTGCCCTGTTAAAAGCCTCAACAACCATAGAACTTGTATGAGAAGGTGTATGAATATAAGAGGTGTGCCAATATAGAAGAATATGACGTTCTATCCTCTCTGCCTACCCCTGCGGAGAAACGACGTGATTTTTATTTATTTATTTATTTTATTTTGTGGAAAATTAACAGCAAAACAACAATCTTAAAAATATGAAATAATGGTTTTTAAAATTATGCCAATTAAAAATTTTCCACTGAATATAATATGATGATTAGTTACTTAGTTAATTAGTTAACTAACATTTAAATTAGCTGTTACAGAAAAAACAAATTAATTAATCAATTAGAAAGACATAAAAATATTTGGCTACCACCGGGATTCGAACCACGGATCTCCTCCTTTCCGGGGCAGGTGCATTATCCAAATTACGCTATAGAAAAGGCTTGTATATTTCTGTGAATATATCGATCTTATATGTAAGTCTCATTTATTAATTGATTAACATGCATTGTCCATTTTCAGAGCAAACCACTTTTTCTGATACGAAAGTTACAAATTACTTTGCGATCCTACCGCTATATGGACGCCAGAATTAACCGTTTAATTCATTTTTATTTTTGGACACTTTTGATGCAACGTACATGTATATATTCAAGAACACATTCCTATTGTGAAGTTGCAATTTCTTCAGAACAAATTTCACAGAACTTTGTTCTTAAAAAATTGCAACTTCACAATAAGAATGTGTTCTTGAATATAATAGCTGTTACAGTTTTATTGTGTCATGGCAACATATTTTTCTCTCACGAACATAAATATTCTGTTGAAAATCACCTCTGCTCATTGAGTATCCATCACGCGAGAGGCGATTTCCCGGTTTACCACGGGCCATTATGGGAACTCTTAGCCGAGGGGCGTGCGCAATAGCTATCACATCAAACCTCAATTTATAGAGCCATAAACCGTAAAGCGAGACCATCTCAGAGGCTGCTGACCGGCCCAGGCTTCATCCCATCTTTTGTCCGAGTATCTGGACTTTCGATTCGGGCTTCGGCCGCGGTTTCATTGTGGCTGTAAAGTTCTGCGAGGAGTCTGTCCAGGTGTTAAATTTTCCTCCAAAACAACCCCTTTTCTCGTAAACTGTGAGATCTTTGACTCTGTTTTCGTTCATTCAGCACCCTAAAATTTATCGTAGGCTTACTTGTCACACCTTGCAAGTCCCATTTCATCAAAATTAACATATTTTATATTTTACCGTCTTCAGTAAAAATTATTTCTTCAGTACCTAAGTTAATATTACACATCATTGTATAAAATATTTTTTCTTTTAACTGTAAATGATTACGAATATTTTGTACAAACCGTATATTTTTCCGAGAGACGTTTCTCGACGTTACGTTAAATTCGTATTCAACGTCATCAGGAGAAAGACCTATACCCGTGGATGTATAGGGCGGACTGATTAAAGTTTCCGTGTCCGGAGGCGTAAATTATATACACTTTGTTTTGGAGTGTTCACTTCTTCTACGTAAGAGGTCGCCAATGTGCTATATGTGCTGATTATGTCGGCGGACTTTTCTGCGACATCTCTGAAATGTTGAATTAAGGTCGTGAAAACAGAGCGCCAAATACGTGATAGTTTGTAACTGTCATCTCTATTTAAATTGGGATGTTTGTATATTTCAATGGGCTTCCTCAATAATCTGGGTACAACTTCAACGAAACGTCGAGAATTGTTTCACGGAAAAACATATGGTTCGTATAAAATATCCGTAACTATTTACAGTTAAATTGTCTCACGACCGTAATAATAACCTTTTTAATATTTTTACGTTGATTTCTTTTTCTGTATATCTTTTCTAGTTGATTAATATTTTTTATATATACGTTAGTTTATGTTTGTGTATTTTGATGGTCTGTGGTCGAGACAGATAAAGGTATGTATTTTAATAATCAGATACAACGCAAACCCAATTTGACTAATGTCCGAGCTACGTGGACGCCATATGAAATTAACCACCACCGGCGATACAAAACACGCCACAAATCAATTAATTTCATTGAATTTTGGCGGTTTCGGAATCAGAATAATATTATACCAAAAATAATTGTGGAATACGCGCTTTGATTGCAGCGCTTTAGCTTTTCGTTAATGCTTTTTCTAGATACCCCCTTATCAAGAGAGGAATATGAAAATATACACACGGAATGATTTACGACTTAATAATATATAATATACGATCTCACACCCTCACAATTGATCCATTGACTTGACCTAGGGAGATGTACTCTTTATCACTCAAGTTGGTCCCTCATGATTAAAACTCGTGTGTGTCGGTGGTGTAACGTAGGTCTACATGTCATTAAAAATATGAAATATCTATTTTTTTTACGAAAACTAAAACGTCACATTTTTTGTAATCATCGAATAGACATTTTCACAACAAAATGACTAAATCATACTATTACGAATATACGGATTTTTTAATTAAAAATTATTTATTCATTGCTCTCGTATTTTTGACCAGTGTGTAAAAGAATGCAGAATATTGCACGTCGCAGTTAAATTGAGCAAGAAAGAGCATGAAAATACCACACATTTCATGTAGGACAGAGATGGCGGTTACTTGGGTATCGGTAAAATAGAAAACAATATCGGAATAGTACGGTAGAGTCGCGTAACACGTGTTAGACAAAGAAGGTTTGCAGTCGCCGCGTCGTTGAATTTATTTGGTAATGATAAGTCGGCGTGAGCGCACGCAAATTCGATATGCCATGATTTTACGATAATTTACTAAAATAATGCAAATATGTATGTTTACCTTACATAATTTTATAAAGGAACTTTTAAAAAGTCTTATCTGTATTGAAAATATATATTTTGTACCACATATTAAAAATTATGTCGATTTTTAATCATGTAACACTGTGTTACGCCACCGTTCCCGAAAGTATTTTTTAGCAGTCTTTTAAAAGTTAAAGATGGTGTTTTTCATGACCTTTTTTTTTCTTTGAACTATTCTAACTCATTACTTAGGTTGTGGTTGGCTCTTTTCGTTCTCACGCTGTATTTACTTCGGTTCATTGAGTCATTCAGGAGTTCATTGGTCTTCCCTTGGATTACAGTCAATAAAGCTCCACAGACAATGCTTGCTTTACTCTGTAGTATTGTGATGTCCGTTTTGTATGCCTTTATCATCTAAGCTGTCGTTTTTCCAGCTTATTTTTTACTGTCCGTGACACCTAGGCTAACACGAATTCCTAAACTTTTAATCCTATATTTTAGTGATATTCCTGCCAACCATCTAAGCATTCGCACTTCTGCTGTTTCAAGCTGCCTAGAGTAAGAGTTGTACATTATATTTATCATTCAAGGTGGTCCCTCTTGACTAAGAATCGTGATTTTCATGACTTCTTCTTCTTTCTTGCACTGTCCCAACTCATTGTCTAGGTAAGCTGTTGGGGTCGGCACTTCTCGTTCTCAGGCTACATCTTCTTCGGTTTTGGGTTTCGCTTTTATCTAGGCTGTTTTTCTGCAGTGTTTTGGAGCATTGGGTCATCAGTTATTAGGTTTTCCTCTGGATGACTGTCGATGGAGCTCTACAGATATTGTTCGCTTTACCGTATGGTCTGATGGTCTCCATCATACATAAACCATCCCATGACCTCCCGCTCTTCAAACTTTTCTCCTGCACCTTCTCAGAGAAGTGCTTGTAGCTTTACTCATATGGTTAGGTCAACGAGCTCCAATAAGCTTCTTTAGGGTATCTTATATTCTAGCGAGGTGTTCAAAAAATTTAAAGATTTGTCTCAGATAAATGGTTGAGCGTCTTTTCTTGATCTTTATATCTTGTAGGGTGGAGATATTTGTGCATTTCAACATGTTTCTTTAACACCACATCTAAAGGGTATCTATTAATTCGCCGTATCGCTTTTGCTTTTCTAGTTCATTATTTCACACCACAGAGGGTGCACTAGAGAACTATGCACATTACAAGCCTGACTTTATTGTTTTGGGTATTGCTAGACTTTCCATATATTTTCTAGTCTAATCACATACAAAATTTCACTTTCAGTTCACTTTTCAGTAATTTTACTAATACTTAAGTAAAGATTAAGGATGGCGTGTGGAAAGGTACATTTTTATATAAATAGTGAAAGTAAGCAAAGATATAATTTTTACCATAATTTTTCAATTAATTTCGTCCATCCTAACGATAATATAGTGGCATCGAAACCATTAAACGTAAAATAGATTAAAAAAACTTGTTTAAAATTTGTTACATTTTTAAATAAATTATTATGCAGCCACAAACCTAATGTTTGAAACATCGAAACTATTTATATATATTTTTTCAATTGATTCAGCAACATTGTAGATTGAGATTTTTAAACATTGATTCAAAATTTAATTGTTTAATAATATAAGTAGATACATACAAATAATATAATCAAAATACTGTTTGTCTACAGTGTAGCCTTCATCGACAGTTAATTTGACCAATTCAATCGTACACTCGAGAACGTTGAGTGGCATTTCTTAAGTGGCAATATTCTTACTCATCTCCCAACTGCCCAAATAAAATTAACCCGCCGAAATTCTATTCCAATATAAGAGACAGTCACAAATACATATTAGCTATATTAAAAAAAACCTTTAGCCTGCCCCTTAAGACTAAGCTGTTTCATATTGCTTTCATTCTCTTAAGGTCAACATTATCAAGTTTATTGCTACAAAAGAAATATGGAGAAAATATTGTAAAATGTTGTAAAAATATAATATTGTCACGTAACGTAGCTTTAAGAAGACAAATTAAAACAGCGGAAATCAATTTAGTTTAATTTATTATCAAAGAAAGTCGTTGCACACGAGTTAAATTTTAAATTAAAAAAAATTGTAAACTAAAAATGTTAAATTGTAGTACCATTCTTAACTTTAATCACTGAATGTCTCCAGAATATGTCACATACTTACCTAATATTGAATTAACTGACCCCGCGTCGCGTGATGCCTTTTATAGATAAATTCCTTCGAGAGATTTTTAGGCCTATAGAGTATTCTAGACGATTCCAATAAAGTGTTTTAATAAGTAATGGAATATTACGCAATGCGGTCACTGATGACTGACCCTGCTTTCGTGCATAATATTTGAGAGGTTGTGGTTATGGATGACTGACCCTGCGTTGCGTGACGCCGTATTGTTAACAGTATTCATTCACCATCTAGCTACAATAATGTCAGAGTATTATTTCTATAAAGATAAATTAAAACAAAAACAAACACAATTTCAATGATATTATTTAAAACAATGTTTTTATCTTAATTTGAATACTAAATACTATAATACTTGAGTATTAAAAGTTTGTTCTAGTACGTATTTCCATCGAAAAAAATTCAAACAAATTTATTATAATAGTTCAAAATATAGCGTGATTCTTTTCTTACATACTATGACCTAAAATTATATACGAAACATTTATCGTCAGTAACCAATCCTACAATCCTATATCGCATCATGTGCATTCTAAGATAATAGGGCTTAAAAATTTTTGCTCTTGTAATTCAAATATTGTTTGTCATAAAATAGACTCTTAGAATAACTACGAGATTTCTTTTGCATATTTCTATAACTAAATAATTACATTTTAGAGTAGAGTATTGTTGTCTAGTGGTTATAGTTATTGTCGAGAGATCTGTCCTATTTTCATAGAGCAAGCATTTAGCTTAGTTTTAAAAAAGTAAGAATGTTGATGTGACAAGTATTCCTTGTGAGCTTTTTTTATACATGTTTCTTCTTCTTTATTAAAATTATGCATTAAATTCAAGGGTATATATTTCATTGTATATTTCATTGTAAATTGTACTGAAATGTCACAAAATATACTGGTTGTAAGCCCTGGACCATAGTGTAAAACTTCTTTAAACTTTTCTCATATAAATAGCTTCGTCTCTGTGAAACTTGTGTATTCTTCATCCTTAATAATTCATCTTAAAATTCGTCTTAATTAAGTTATTAGGTCCTTACATATGAAATTGGCGTTTTGCCGTACTGGCAAATTTGATCTCAAATATCTTCTCTTTGGTTAGGAATTCCAAATTCAAATTTATACAGCTATTTACTCATGTATTTGTGATTTGAAAATTATAATTCATTTCGTTTTTCCTGAATTGCTTTTTTCTTTGCGTCATTCAGTTTACAAAATGAAAAACTTGAAATATCGCGTTATTTACGAGTACGAGTTCCACCGTGGCACCAGTGCTGCAGAAACGGCTCGAAGGATTAATGATGTATATGGCGACGGTGCCGCAAAAGAAAGCACAGTGCGTTTTTGGTTCCAACGTTTTCGTTCTGGAAATTTCGACCTGCAGAACAAGCCCCGTGGACGGCCGGAGACCGAAGTTGATAATGAAGAATTGAAGGCTATTGTGGAAGCGGATCCATCACAAACCACATCCGAGTTAGCTGCAGGCTGCGGTGTTAGTGATAAAACTGTTTTAATCCACTTGAAGCAAGTTGGTAAGGTGAAAAAGCTTGAAAGGTGGGTACCTCACGAATTGAGTGAAGCAAATCAACAAACGCGCATTGACTGCTGCGTTGCATTGCTCAACCGGCACAATAATGAAGGGATTTTAAATCGAATCATTACCTGTGATGAAAAGTGGATCCTGTACGATAATCGGAAGCGCTCATCGCAATGGCTGAACCCTGCCGAACCAGCCAAACCATGCCCCAAGCGAAAATTGACTCCAAAAAGTTACTTGTGAGCGTTTGGTGGACTAGTGCTGGTGTCGTTCACTACAGCTTTCTTAAATCTGGCCAGACGATTACGGCAGATGTCTATTGTCAGCAACTGCAAACCAGGATGGAAAAGCTAGCTGCTAAACAACCGAGGCTGGTTAATCGCTCTAGGCCACTGCTGCTTCATGATAACGCTAGACCACACACTGCACAACAGACGGCTACCAAATTAGAGGAGCTTCAATTGGAATGTCTAAGACATCCACCGTACTCTCCGGACCTTGCCCCAACAGATTACCATTTTTTTCGAAATTTGGATAACTTCTTGCAAAGGAAAAAATTCAACTCCGATGGGGCAGTCCAAACCGCCTTCAAAGATTTTATTGATTCCCGTCCGAATGGTTTTTTTAGTAAAGGGATCGATGAACTACCTATGAGATGGCAAAAGTGCATAGATAGCAATGGTACATACTTTGATTAAATAAATATATTATAATAAAAAAAAATCGACTTTATGTTCCTCCCATACTAAACGCCAATTTCATATGTAAGGACCTAATATAATCCCACGGTGAACAAATCCAATATTTGTGTTCTCAGAACATACGTATAAAAGTATTGTTTAAAAATAATATATAGGAAAATCTTCGACAGACCGCAATTAATTAACCTGATATTATTTAACTATATATTTGGAATAAAATTTCGTGTAGTTTATCTTCTTGAAGAAGAAATTTATCTATAAAAGGAGACACGCAACCGGGAGTCAGTCAATTCATTTATTAGTGTTCAGTGACTTTCTTTGGTAATAAATTTAACTTATTTAATTTTCAGTATTTTCATTTGCCTCCCAAAGCCACGTCCCGTGAAGATACGTTTATTGAATACGTGTTTAAAATATAAACTTCATGTATTTTAGTTTTCTTTATTGTACTTTTAAAATTTTCAAACAGTCTGATGTATTCATAGTAATTTTTATTGTGAAAAACGCGTCAAATTCGTTCTCTTACTTCGGGGTGGTCGTTTTTTTGTAAGATTTCGAAGCCAACACTCTCATCGTCCTGGCTGCACATGTGCTACAGGGCCATTAATTTCTAAGGAGACGGGGTACATGATTTTTACCAAATTTTCTCCGAATCCGTGCTAAGGAAGCTATTAGTTTCTAAATAGGTTAGGTATTTAATAATAATTTTAGGTTATATGATAATCAAATAATTTTTAATGTAATTAATTGTATGTAAAAATTATTTATAAGTGGTATTAATTTTAAGATTTTTATTTCTTGTTAGTTAAGATTAATTAAGTAAAATAATGTTAAGAGGCGTGCCCGAAAATTAGGCCTAACGAATAAGAATTAAGTGTTCGACAGGAGGGAAGTGGCCAAAAACGTTGAAACGTATAAAAACCCTGCGTGGCCACTCCCATAGGCAGTTGGGACTTGGAAGCAGTTGGGAGTAGATCGTTGGAAGGGCAGTTGGGACTTGGAAGTAGTTGGGAGTAGTTCGTTGGACAGGCAGTTGGGACTTGGAAGTCTAGAAGTGAGTAGTGAGTGTTAAAGGTCGTGCGAGAAGGTCGGCCGATAGTGATGAGATGCTGTCGGCTGACCATCAATTAAGTGAACCGCGGAAGGAGTGCCGAGAAGAAAGAGGGAAGAGATCTCGGCTAGTCAGAGCGACAGTCGAGAGGACCATGCCGAGAAGCCCCAGCGGAGGAAGAAGACTCCCTGGAGAGCCGGGTGGTCTGACGAGATCTTGACTGTCAAGGCGACAGTCAAGCAGGTTGAGGAGGACGTCTGGAGTCCACCAACAGCGGCGTCAGGTGGATTGATGTAGCCTGACGTGGCCGCTGTTACGGACAAAAAAAGAGGACAAGGGCGGAGCCGAAGACCATTGGAGATGGTCAGCTGGTTATCAGGGCGATAACCAGCCCCGCCGCCAGCCCAGAAGCAGACCAGCGTGAGGTGGGCCTCACGCCCTGCGTCACCTTCGGCGTCGCTGGAGCAGACGCGCGAGGGAATCGCGCCGTGATGCGTACAGCGCCGCGACCAAGACGTCGCCAGTACGTACCAGATGGTAGACAGGTTAGATATAAGGTTAGATAATAAGGCTAGGTTTTAAGATTATAATAATTTTCCAAAATTTTAAATACATGCAAAATTCGAACTTGAATGTTTTCATTTAAATTTTCCCGCCACCACTCCCTTAGTGATCATCGCTCCCCAAATTGTTTGATAGCACGTCAGAGCGGCGATCGTAGCCGGGGATCTGCCCTCTGAAAAGTGGAAAATGACCACGAGTGCGTATCAAGTCTTTTTTTATAATGCTTAAAGGAATAGCAGTCATTATTATTTTTTTTAATTATTTTTTTGTATTATATAAACAAAATACACACAAAAACATCAGGTAAAGCATATGCCATAAAAGTGTGCAGTTTTAGAAATATTAAATTATTTTGCTTGTCTAATTCATTTTAAGCTATTAAATGAATTTAATACAAAAAAATACGTTATTATCCGATCGAAATTAACGGATTTTTACTAAGATTTTATATGATGCCATGAACGTGCTTATCATTCTTTTATATTACGAAAATATTATCCTCATTTCATATTTCTAGTTCCAAAACGAAATTGAACTTTGATATTCAAATGAACTAAAAAAAGGTGTTATTTTTATTTCTGCGTTTCATACCTCTGGGAGGTGACATTTGTAAATTCTTATTCGGGGAACATCTATGTGTGAAGCTGTTTGTCGTTGCTTTAACATTAAACAAGCAGAAAGTAACCGGCTGTAGCCCGTTTTGCAGCCACATAGCCAAATACGACAGGCCAGTATGAAAATTTTTAACGAATGTTTGTTTTAATTCAAATTTTTATTCTTCTTCTACATCTTTATCTTTTTTTTCTTCTTCTTGTTATTCTTCTTCTTCTTCTACGCCTTCTTCTTCGCCTTCTTCTTCCTCTTGAAGAGGAGTTCCTCTTCCTCTTCTTCTTCTTCTTTTTCTTCTTCTTCTTCCGCATTATATTTTCTACCGACCTGTGGACTGTGTATAATTTGTAGGGCAAGGTTTCGTCTACATCAGCACAGGTTTTTTCAGTGTAATAACTTTTTATGGGATCCGAAATCTATAACCAAAGTGATAATATAATGCACCACATCCCCTTAATGGCTTAGTCTGGCGGCTTCTCATCTAGCCCTTGCCAGCATGTCTCCGCATTATCCTGTCGGCTTGCTCTCACTTTCCTCAGGATATCTGGGATGGCATACTGTTCCCTAATTTCCAAGTTCCTTAACCTGATCAGGTAAATCTGATATTTCACACTTTTCTTTCATATTGAAAAACTCTATGTTTTGCGTATAAGCACTATCCAATAGTAATGCTATAAGCTGTCTGCATTCTCTTAAATCATTATTTGGTTGGGTTATAATGTATTGAACTGTTTATATTATCTGCTATTAAGATCTCATTTATAAAAGTTCAATAATATTCTTTTTAATAAAGATAAATTATGGAAGTCTGAAGATGAAGCTATTTATATAGGAAACGTGTATGGAAGTCTAAATAGGGCGGCCTAGGGCTTATAACCTATATAGATGGCTTAAGTGATCACAATGCAACGTTCACTAATTCTACGTTAGAACATCCACACATTATCATTTATTTTTAAAGCTGAATATATGCTCTTAATCAGTTTCTTTCATATATTTGAATGGACTATTATAGAAACATCTATGGTCCTTTCCATGATACAGTATATATAGATTTAGCATCTTGTAATGATATATCTATATTTTAAAACCAAATTTTTATTAATGAATTAGAAAGACAGAATACAATACAGAAAAATCAAATCAACGAAAAAATATTTGGCTGCTACCTGGACTCAAGTCCCCCGTGACTTCGGGGTTCGAACCCTGATCTCCTATGTATCCGAAATGTGCATTACCATTACGCTATATTAGCCTCGTACATTTCCGTCAATATATCGACCTTATGTGTTTGTTTCTTTTAATTTATTGAATAGCGTAATATATAAACCATTTTAAACAATCCACATTTTGTAATGCGATAGTCACAAATTACTTTCTGTATTTGCCGCTAGAGGATGCCCAAAATTCAATCTTTAATTTATTTTAATTGTGGACACCTTTGATATAACACAGGTATATTATAATAATTCTTATTGTGAAATCGCTATTTCTAAAAAAAGTTCTGTGTATTTTTAAATATATTTTTTATTACTTAATTAGAAAGACACACAGAAAAATCATATGATCGAAAAAATACTACAGGGACCGAATAACTTAACCAATACACTAGAATACGCCCGAAAATTATTATTAAATTTTTTTTAATTAGCTTTATAGATCAGTATATATTTATAATAATATTCTTTTAGCAAAATATTAATCACCCTAAAACTAATACAAGCGCCGATGAAAATGTGCTATTTTTTTATAAAACGTTCTCAAAAGTCACTGCCCTCGTAAACTCACAGCTGGCGACAAACAGATGAAGTACATTTTAGTATTGCCACCGTAAAAAATATTATTAATTTTTTTACGATGTATGGGAATTTGTACGAATTACCCATGGTAAAACCCGTATCCCTTTTCTCATTTATTCTGGATCATATTCTTTGTTCATGATCAAAATCATCCCTTATGCAGAATAATATTAAAAGTGCGCAAATAGTGAAGATTTGAGCATGAGATGAGATATTAGAATAACTGCAGTAGTTAATCTGTCACGCTTCACGATATCAACCCTTAATTGATATACGATATGATAAATGTTATTTTATGTTTTTTAGAATGTCCGTCCATTGGTAATATTATTTAATAATTAAATTGAGATTGCCAGAATCCATTAAAATGAATGCAATAATGAAATAATATAATAATAATAATAAATAATAAAAAAAGTGTAATTTATCTTATATTTTATTATTAAACTACTATTAAGTACCTTTATTTGTAAACAAGAATTTTTTGAAATTAAAAAAAAATAAAAAATGTATCTTATTGAACAATACGTCAGGCATTTTAATTCAAAATATACAATATTTCAATTTTTTATTTGTTCTATTTTTTTTTAATTTAAAATATAATGGAAACCTAAAAGGCTTATGGATAATATTTTTACGTAATTCAATATAAGAAAAATAATAATATAATTTAGATATAAAGTCATTTTTTTATAGTTGACCGAGTTTTAGCATTTTTGTCACATCTGATTTGAATTTGTCAGTGGTCAGTTGTTTGATCTGTTGTGGCAGGTCATTGTATAATTTTAATCCGTTGCAAATTAGTTGGGATTGTCCTGTTTTTTGTTTGTGTTATATGTTATATGTGTAAAATATAATTTTTTTTAAGCTCTTTACTACACACCCAAAATTAAAGTTATTTGTTATTACTATTGTTTCGAGAAAAACAGTCCCTCTCATCATCGAGTATAGTTAATATCTAAATAAAATAAGACATTTAATTTGTTTATTTGCATAGACTGATAAAATAGCTTTGATGTTGATAAAATAATAAAATAACTCATATATAAAAAGCTTCGTCTCTGAGTAAGACAGTCAAGGATTGGAGTCAAGTGATTTTAAATGTGATATTTTTTAGAAGTTTCTATTCAGAATGTTATTTTTTGAAGATTTCAACGGTTTTCAAAGTATTCATTATATATCTCACTGATATATTTAAAAAAAACTTGAAATAGATTTGTTAAATTCAAATCGCCCTCACGTTAAAGTGTGCACCCGCAGCTGGTACGGTATGATATATTTTATATACTCACGGGCACTGATAGATAACTAGATTCATTGGTTCAGGATTTGTGCTTCGCGCAGCGCACTCGAATTTGGGATCATCATCATCACTCTTGGCACTGCAACCCTTGGTGGGTCTTGGCCTCCTCAATAATCTTCCTCCACTCATCTCGCTCTAGTGCCAGCTCTCTCCAGTTCCGAAGCTCTAAGGCAGAGATGTTTTTGAGGACGCTATCACTCCATCTTTATTTTGGCCTTCCTAAGCTCCTTCGCCCTATTGGCCTTTTGTTTTACTCGAGGCCCTGAAAAAGGCCTTTTATTTTATTGTCGAAGTTCTATAACAACATTGATTTTGCTTAGCGCTAACACTCTCTAACTACTTTAAATCGTGAACAATGAACAAAGATAAGATGTTGAATTTAGATTTGTGTGCTGGCCGTTCACCTGCCACCCCGAAACGTGGCGCTTCGTTAAAATACAAAACTTGATATAATTCAAATTACACCGCCAATTTAACCCTTGAAACCGCGCCGAACCCTTTAATCCCGACCGCGCGTAAAATATATAAATTCCCGCACATCCGAAAAAATGTAATAAATTTAATTCCAGCACGCTCCTCTCATTCATCATGGGAATGCCGACCGGGATCCGAGCCCTATTTGCCTATACGATATATCGCATAACTTCACCCATTAGGCCAGCCCTGATGTAAGTTAGGACCTGCAATATGTCTTTAGTGCTTATGCTATCAGACCCTTAGCGATTTTATCTCCAGGCTGCCTTTTTGCTCGCTCGTAATTCATATAGAGTCTAACACGCGTTTTTATTGTTCGTTATTATAGACCTTTATGGACAAACGTTTTTTTAACATATTAGGCATACCCATAAGTAATCAATTATTTAAGTGGCAGCAAAAAAAGGATTTAACTTTAAAAGGATTTAATTTAGAACGAAGTATATTGGAATATTCGTCAGTTATTTGGTCACCTTATTACACAACACATGTTACGAGAATCGAGAGACTGCAGAAAAAGTTTCTACGTATTTTGACATACAAAGCTGGTCAATACAACAACCTTCACAGCTACGAAGATTGACTTGCCTTATCAAGATGCACAAACTTGAGTCCCGACGGAAAATATCCGATCTCGTTGTGCTACACAAGATTCTCAGCGGTACTATTGATTCTCTCTCTCTATCTGATATAAATTTGCATGTTGAACCCCATATAAGAAACCCGGAGTTCTTTAGAATAAGCCAGCACACTAATAATGTCGGTTACTTTTCTCCCATCACAAGGTTGTGTCGCACATATAATTTGTATTGTGCTGACCCTAACATTGATGCTGATATTCTTGCAGATACCTTATCTTCGTTCAAAAACTCACTCATACACAATATCCATTTTCTAAACGATGACATGAACCTATAGATCCATTAAATCAATCGTTCATTAAATACTAATCGCACTACATTCAAACACAAAATATACAATACACATAAATGTACTTTTAAAATATAATATTAGGTCCTTACATATGAAATTGGCGTTTAGTATGGGAGGAACATAAATCCGATTTTTTTTTATTATAATATATTTATTTAATCAAAGTGTGTACCATTACTATCTATGCACTTTTGCCATCTCATAGGTAGTTCATCGATCCCTTTACTAAAAAAACCATTCGGACGGGAATCAATACAATCTTTGAAGGCGGTTTGGACTGTCCCATCGGAGTTGAATTTTTTCCTTTGCAAGAAGTTATCCAAATTTAGAAAAAAATGGTAATCTGTTGGGGCAAGGTCCGGAGACTACGGTGGATGTCTAAGACATTCCAATTGAAGCTCCTCTAATTTGGTAGCCGTCTGTTGTGCAGTGTGTGGTCTAGCGTTATCATGAAGCAGCAGTGGCCTAGAGCGATTGACCAGCCTCAGTTGTTTAGCAGCTAGCTTTTCCATCATGGTTTGCAGTTGCTGACAATAGACATCTGCCGCAATCGTCTGGCCAGATTTAAGAAAGCTGTAGTGAACGACACCAGCACTAGTCCACCAAACGCTCACAAGTAACTTTTTTGGAGTCAATTTTCGCTTGGGGCATGGTTTGGCTGGTTCGGCAGGGTTCAGCCATTGCGATGAGCGCTTCCGATTATCGTACAGGATCCACTTTTCATCACAGGTAATGATTCGATTTAAAATCCCTTCATTATTGTGCCGGTTGTGTAATGCAACGCAGCAGTCAACGCGCGTTTGTTGATTTGCTTCACTCAATTCGTGAGGTACCCACCTTTCAAGCTTTTTCACCTTACCAATTTGCTTCAAGTGGATTAAAACAGTTTTATCACTAACACCGCAGCCTGCAGCTAACTTGGATGTGGTTTGCGATGGATCCGCTTCCACAATAGCCTTCAATTCTTCATTATCAACTTTGGTCTCCGGCCGTCCACGGGGCTTGTTCTGCAGGTCGAAATTTCCAGAACGAAAACGTTGGAACCAAAAACGCACTGTGTTTTCTTTTGCGGCACCGTCGTCATACACATCATTAATCCTTCGAGCCGTTTCTGCAGCTATGGTGCCACGGTGGAACTCGTACTCGTAAATAACGCGATATTTCAAGTTTTTCATTTTGTAAACTGAGTGACGCAAAGAAAAAAACAATTGAGGAAAAAACAAATGAATTATAATTTTCAAAACACAAATACATGAGTAAATAGCTGTATAAATTTGGATTTGGAATTCCTAACCAAAGAGAAGATATTTGAGATCAAATTTGCCAGTACGGCAAAACACCAATTTCATATGTAAGGACCTAATATATAGCCTATATCCACCTTAAATGTCTGTTCTAAATATTGTTAAAAGAATTTTGATGAATGAGTAGTTTCGGAGTTCACTTCTTACATCCCTTTATCTTACATATACATTACTTATAACCTTTACCTCTTTATGTATTAATATTGATATTACTTTTAAAGTACACTCATTTATCATCATTTATTAAGTATACTAACGAAACAAGTTTTGTTCAAAAGCCATTTTGATTTACTTTGTGACTTTAAAATATTTTTTAAAGTCACAAAGAGAAGATATTTGAGATCAAATTTGCCAGTACGGCAAAACGCCAATTTCATGTGTAAGGACCTAATATAATTAATTGCAAAAATACATGTTACTAGAGCGTGCCAAAGACACTTGTAATTGGTATAATGGGCATAGTCACTATAATGTATATTATCAGAGTATCATGTACCTACCTATTATCCTGTTAGTGTCTCTAATAAATAAATAAAAAAAACACATTTAATTTTATTTTTAATCGATTTAATCTTCATCGTATCTAGGACTTTTTGCCATCTTGTTGGTAGGCTTTAAAAAAAATATGCCTCTAGGTGTTTTTAAAGCGTAATTATCAAATCCTACCGGGCGCCTACTTCGATCGCTATTAGACAAGGCAAAATCACAATCGGAAAATTTTCTAAACCAACGTTAGCACTATTTACTTTCAATACGTCTCCATACACATCACAAATTTTCTTTTTTGCAGCCGTTGCATTATCACCCGATAGAAAATGAAACCGCATGCAATGACGTAAATTTTCTAAGTTAGTTGATTGTCCGCCATATTAGAACAGAGTAAGAAAAATTTTTAAATTTAATTATCACAAGTCACTAGACCACGGATTATAATATTGCGTATAAAACACGTCTTTACACGTTCACTTTACTGAGCTTGACTGAAACAAACATTCCACACCAAAAATAATTGATTACTTATGGGTACACCTCTTATAATAATAATCATCTTTTGATTTTTCAATAAATTCAACATTTTACCACAAACGCGATGAGTAATGCTTTTGTCACTTGTACACTTTCTAAAAGTGCATTTCTCTCTCAAATTATAACTAAACTAATTATTTTTTGTATGCTGGTAGTACAGTTATAAGGACGTGGAAGAAAGGAGTGGTTTTTATTTGTCGTTGGTGCAAATATTTAAAATTAGGGCATTGGAAATCGAAATGTAATTAACAATTGTTAACATTTTTTGTTTTGCTTTCATAATGTTTGAATTGATAGCTATTATTTTAATTTATTTTAATATTTATTCTCTAGGTATCACTTTTAATACTATTTTTATTTTAGTCTAATAAACTTATAAATAATGTATAATGTATAAGATCTCTCTAAAAAGAGATAGAGTGAATGCTTGGAGAGGGAATTTATGCTTACATGTTTTCCATCTATAGGTTCGTCTCTGGGAGACTTATATAAATTATCTTAATTAAAATTGTAAATCTTCTTTTGGAAATGAAAAATATGTACACGTGTTTGCACTATATTACTACACTTCTAAAGTGTTAGATATTTTCATTTTTGACCTAAAAAGAATTCAGGTATATCTAAGATCAGGTTGGGTTAGGTTCGGTTAGCTTATGAAAAAAAAATTAAATGCTTCTTTGTGGGGATTCAAACGAATTCTGACCCCCCTTAAACTGTTATAATTTTTAACAGAAGCAATTAATTTTAGTTTTATTGAGGAAAATTTTGAGGCTAACTTTAGTCACTATTACACACGCAATACCTCCATTAATTATTGTTAAGAGGTAGGTACATATTACGTAACAATAATAATCATTCAAATTACACATTCAACACGACCAACGGAGAAAGTGGGCCAATCAAAAGCACGCTGAATTTTAAATTTTGTGGTCAAGTTCCAAAGTTTGTTACTGTATTTTTTTTCCTTTAACGATTGATTATCTAATGACAGAATTTATTTCAGACATTTACGTTATAACGTAAAGTGTAACGTATAAGTGTGTGATTGATACACATGTTGTAACGTTGATTGAATTGAGTGTCCACGTAACACGCAATAATTTTTTACAATTAATTAATATTGTAAAATATTATGAAAAAGATTGATTGATATTAAATTTTTCGAGTAAATACTTGAAAGTTTAAAATTACGCAAGCTTTAAATTGTTAAAACATTAATTAAAATTAATTTAACCAATTACCCATTATTTAATATTTTTTTATTTCTCCCTACAATATGATTTTTTTTACATAACTAATTGTAAAACAATTAGTGTTCGTTTTTTCTGACGAAGATGCAGTGGTATCGAAACCAGTAGACCTCAAAACAATCGATATGATTTACAAAAATATTTTTGAAATTAATAATTATGTTTAACCACAAATTTTACTTTATAAAAGTATCACTAATCAGTACAACTGAAAGTATTACTAATCTGATAGTGTATATTATGATAAAGAGTTTTTTTAGAATAATTTTAGTATTGAACTGGTGTATAGCTGTCTTATATCAAGCACTTAAAAATCTCTAAGTGGGTCTTCAGAGTTACATCTACATGGTTTCTTGTTTGTTATACTTATAACACATTTCTGAGACTATTGAAGAGTCTAATATGGTTGGAGCCGTACCACCCCATGCACGCATGACGTAGCTGATAATACTTTGACGGGATGCATAATATACCATTTTTGGAAGACTGAGATTCATGAAGCTGCGTGGAGTTTTGAATGTATGTATCGGTTTTCTAACTTTGGAGTTTAAACATTCGATGTGCGAAGCCAAATGTAGGTTTTTATCGATTGTCAGCCCAAGATATCTAGTTTCTATCTTTTTATCGACCGTGTAAGATTTATGCTTGAAACACATGTGTGTGTTGTGATGTTGTCAGGGATGGGGAGGTCTCTTTTTTTTATTGAAAAGTATTTTTCTTTATCAAGTTAAATAAAATATTGATTGTATTATTTATATGTATCTACTTATATTATTTGATTAATTACACCTACATGTTTCAGAAAAACCTTTCAATCGGCAGGATGTCATATGTCAAAATGTACCTATGTCAAAATATAAAAATTAATAGTGTCTTTTGTTTTTTGTTTTTCTAAATTATTTTAAAAATTATTTTTAAATATTTTTGCTGAATTGATTTTTTGACATATGTATAGCGCCCTGACGTTGGAAAGGTTTTTCCAAAACGTGTAGGTGTAATTAATCAAAATAGTAAGTAGATACATACAAATAATATTTTTTTAAATGTCAATCTACAATGTTGCTGAATCAATTGGAAAAATTCTTATTATTATTCCTTTTGTACAATATTTAACAAAAGTAATTTTTAAATAAAATTTAAAAAAATGATATCATTTGTACCCCAAAAAACACAGACTTTTCTGAATGGGCATGAAAACCTAAAAACATTTGAATAAAATAAAATTTAATTAATTGTTTTCAATTTCTTTTGTTAGAAAATTTTCTGTAAGCTGAGCTGAGGACTGGAAAAAGAATAAGAATTAATAGAAAAAAGTAAATAAAAAAGATAAATAATGTTTGGCATTCTGAGCACATCACCAAGCCAATTCATCTCAGAATATCAGAGGAACAAATACCTAGAAGAATCCTCCTGGCAACCCCGGAAGGAAGACGGTCGGTAGGTCACCCCAGATTAGGCTGGGAGGTGCAATAAAAAATGTGTGTGAAAATAGAATGGGTCTGGACCGGTTGAATCCTGCGGAAGCGGCGCAAGGCAGGGGAATATGGAAGCACCTTATTGAGTCTTTGGGCCCCTGGCCCTACTAGGACAATGGGATGAAAATGGTGATGATCTTAAAAAGAATAAAGTCTACCGCACGAAGTCCTAATCGCCTGGATGGTTTTCGTAATCGTCACAAGACCTGACCCGACTTCTCCAAGCTTCTGCTATATATATATGTATTCTAATATGTAGCAGAAGCTCAGTAGGTATATAAATATGTCGTAGCGCAGTGGGTACGAATTTGGCTTCCCACACAGAGGGTTCCGGGTTTCGTTTCGGTGAGGTCACAATTTTATTTTTTATGTGATATACTTAAGCTTTTGTGTTTCGTGATGTATTTCGCTTCTGTCATTGGGCCTCCTGGCCTGTTGAAGCGTAAAAAAAATTATTTAGCCAGCTACCAGATCTTTCCAAAGACGTCCAGATCGTTCAAAAAACCTTAGATAATATGAAGAAAAAGCTTTTTAACTTCGCAGAGAAAAGTATAGAATCAGGTTCTGCAGAAAAATGCTACATGTGGACATATGTATCGCGAAATGCCTCTCAAGATTTTAATATATTTGATATATCGCCCTGAGAGTGTTTTGATGAGATTGGTAAAATTAAGGCACAATTTCATCTGGCGCTCGCGTGGGCAGAAGACCGAAATGAAAAGCTTTCAGAAATTATTATTTCGCGACCGCGAGGAGCATTCCGCGTAATAACATTACGGAAGACGCGGAGCGGAAGAGGGTGCCGCGTCGAGTTTCGCTGACGGCGCCGCTGGGCGGGAGCCCGTGAAATCGGCTAAAAGCTCTGTTTGTGCGGACCCAGCTCAAAGGTGAATTCCTCGGGGAATATATTTTTAAGTGTTTTTTGAGAATTTTTGTGAGGCATCAAGTCAAATTTCATTAAGAGCAACGCCAAATATATATTTTTGTCAAATACATACATTTATAAGTGAAAATATGATGTCTCTGAGTATTTATAGGAAAAATTAAAAATTAAATTAATCTTCTGGCGTACTTCAGTGTATATTTAGTCATTTTTTGTATGAATTTATACATATTTGCTTCACTTGACAAGGTCTGTTCTGAAGCAACTACCTGCACAGTTTTATTTTTTAAGATTAAACGTTAGAAAAGACTACATATAAGATTAAAATAAAACACAAATTACTTTGTTTTCACCACTATTTTAGATTAAAAAATCTACATGTTTCGAGAACAATGTTCTCTTCATCAGGACCATACACAATAATCCTGATGAAGAGAACATTGTTCTCGAAACATGTAGATTTTTTAATCTAAAATAGTGGTGAAAACAAAGTAATTTGTGTTTTATTTTAATAATAATGTCACCACAAAGTTCAAGCCTTCATACAGAAGAAGAAAAAATATTCTTCGAACAGTTACATATAAGAAATAAAAAATTTAAATATTGCACATAAGTAATAAAACACAAACACAAAAATGACTGCATATTAGAAATATACATACTTTTAAACATGTGTATCAAGGATCGAACCTCTGCTCTGAGAGAATAATTTATTTCCAAAACAAAAATACAAAAAGAAATTGTTTTACATATCTAAATACTTTATAATTGTCCCCTTATGTGTCCAATATACTGAAAAAATTTTCTCCTCGTGTTTTTATACGAACCTCTTTTTTTGATTCTAAAACAAGGGTATCTTTACTACCCTTGTTTGCGGATGGTAATGTTGGTAGTTCCGGCCGCGACCCTGACCTCGCGCAAACAAATGTTCCAGTCCCTAGGGCGTAAATAAAGCCTTAATTGGTGGCTTCGGTTTGTCGGAGAAATCGGCGAGGTCAAATCAGCCGCTTCTTTGTACATTCTTTACTCATTAAGGCTAATAATATACAGTATGGGGGTTGTTTCAGACGATATTCTGATGCTGCGACCCTCAGCATACAAAACATGCACATGTTTATCATGAATTAAAATCGACGATACAAAAACACTGTTTTAGATGCAATCAAATAGAAATACTTCCTGAGTATATAAACTTATAAGATATTAAGAATGTTCTTAGGTTTTCGCGGCCACTCAGATTCTTCAGGTTTGTGTTTTCACATGTCAGTTCCTAAGGAATTAGTATTTATTTATTTTATTAAAAAAAAATTTTTTTGTAAAGGAGTCGATAAAAACTTTTTTCGAAAAAAATTTTTTTTTGAAAAAAAATTTTTTCGTAAAAAAAAAATTGACCATAAAAAAGTTACGGAAGTTACACGAATTTATGGGGACAGACAGACGACGGACGGACGGGCAGAACGAAATTATTATAATTGGGATTACAACAGAAATTGTTTCTTAAAAACTTTTTAAAAACCATGCCAACGTTAGTATTAATTTGTATCACTAGCAATATGTTTTGAAACAAAAACTCATACTCAAGATACAAATACAAGTTAATTAACAATTAAAAACAGAAATCCGTTTATTTTAACGACGTGAATTTTATTGTGCCATTTTTGATAAAATCTAGTTTCGTGGGCGATAATTTTTTTATACGATATTTTAGTTTGATTCAAATTCCAGAAGATTCTACGTTAGTCAGAGGGAAAAATATACCAATACGCTCCAGCACAACTATGTACTGCGAAAAAATTCTTTGAATACTTCTCGGTGTAGAAATCTGTAAAAAATGATTATTTTTAATAGAAATTGGTGATAAAATTTTGATTAAAATTTCGTTGCAGAAATTAAATGGATGAGCGAAATACTCCCCAAGTTAAGGGCAACCACACAAACAGGGGTGGATACACTAACCGGTCATGTTATTGCAGGGAGGGTTATATTTCCAGATCGTCCGTGTTATAGGGCAGCGTCCTGAATAAATCATGACCTGTGTGACTTGAGATAAAAAACGTGCGGATGGAACACCTGTTGGAAGCAACAGATGACAGAGGGTTCGCAGTGGATACCAGCGGTACTAAGGGCTGAACCAGGATTGAATATACTGATATGTGAGGCTTTGGAGGGTTTTTTGAAGTAAGCGTATTGGTGAGGATCAATTATTGTTAATTGGTAAGGTAAAGTTGAACTGTAGTATTTTTTACATTGAAACTTCACTTTGTTTTTTTTAATCTTGGCGTTTACTGTTCTCTATTAGTAGAGAGTTTCGTGCTTTCGAGGCTACCACCACAAATGCCCATTCACTAAATTTAATCTTCTGGCCACTGTTACTTAAAAATATTTTTTTAAGTAAAACTTCAACCGTGTAGAGTCCGTTCACTTTAAGACAGCCACTTGCATTAGTGTGAGTAACAGTACGTTTACAAAATCTAGTAACATTCGTTTTTTTTGAGTAAATGAGTGACGCCAAAAATATTTTTAATATTAATATTTATTAATATTATTTTTTTAATATTATTTTTGTTTATAAACCTAAAATAAGCATAAGTATAAAAACACCTATTCCGTTTTCAAAACAAATATGATTTCAAAATTGTTATTAAATAAAATGAAAACATTGACTTTATGCTTTTTTAAACAAAATAATCTAAATTGGATTTTTTGTAATATTTCAGTTTATTGAAAATTAAAACTAATAAGTGAATCCATTACCTGCTATATCGCATATGTCAAAGATACTCATCATTAATCAAAATATATAATTCTCTACCTAACAATGTCCGTCACCAACGCTACCAGAATGCTCAAAAGAAAAAGGAAAAAAAGCATAATTCTCTTAATAATGTTAATCACTAACGTTATCAAGACGCTTCTCTAGATAGCACTGTTCTGCCAGCATTAACTGACAGCCAAAATATATAATAAAAATAAATAACAAAATATATATAAAAAAGCACGTCCTTTTTGATGAGTTATAGCTAATTTAAAAAATATATATAAGCGGGTATAATTCTAAATAAATGGTTTCAAAATCTTTTAATTAATTTTAATCAATAAGATATACTATTGTCGTCTGTATCGGACTCCGAATCCTTATTTAAATTTATATTAAATTGATTTAAGTCTGTGGTCACAGTATCGTGATCTTGCAGTCACCGTATTTTAAATAAAAAAATATTTAACAAAGAAACGACCGCTCCGCGTGACTGCTAGTGTGATACTGAAATGGCCAGTGGAATAGATTTAAAAAAGGAATACCACTACAAAATTTACGTGTTACAGAGAGTATCATTCACACTAATGCAAGTGACTTTCATAAAGTGAACGGACTTTTACATGAGAACGCGCACGATTTTTTTATTTACATTATTAGATATTGCTGTCTTTGCTTTGATGTTTGATTTAAGTGAATTTTGCTGCCTTTGCTTTTAAATAAAATATTCGCAATAACCTAGTCTAGCCCTGTAAGTTTGGTGATATTTGTGCATTACTCCAGCAAACAAATGTAATACCCTTACCTTTAAATATCCACTTGAGTTAAGTCATGTTGAGGATTTGTGTCGGTAGAGCAAAGGTAGATTTTGGCATAAAAAACATCATACGGCATTTTTATTAAGGTCGCCCACACTTTCACTTTTCCAGTTTGAAAATGGAAAATATTTTCTGAATATCTCCCATACTGAACGTTATTGACTGTCACGAGACGTGGCTGTGGGAGGCAAATAAAAACACTTAAAATTAATTAAATTTGTATTTTTATGGAATGTCACTACGAACTAAACCAGAGTTTTTGAATTAACTTTATGTATCTAGAATATTTCATACGCTTATTATCTAACTAGTTATTATCACTATTTGCCTAAGTTTTATCGCTTTGATCACTTTCGAGAATGTTCCGTTCAATTTCGTACTAGAAAAATTTCTCGCTTATCGGTAGGTACTTGCCCTGAATGCCTGTCGCTTGGGCGTACACACGCTTGAAACACACGCCGCAAGATTTGGCTTTTAGATTTATCTGGCATTTGGCCCACTTTGAACAACTCTGACGCACTGACTGCGTGGTAATCAATGTTTATTCAATTCAATGTTTATTCAATATGACAAATGTATACAATGTTTACAGTGTTTACAAAATTAATTAAGCTTTTTTCATTATTGAGTCTGCTGAGAGTCTTGGCAGCAAGTAAACACTAAATTGATTTGATGTCTTGCCTGCTACACTAGTAGTTTACTATATTATAGCAGACAGTGCTCTTCCAGTAGTATATTGTTCAAGAATATTTATTATTTATATAACATTTGTGAATCAATCTTATTGCCAATTAAAAATAAGTAAAAGTTATAATTAAATGTTAACAATTTAATAATGGTGTTAATTTTATTATAGACAAAGAAAAAAAAAAGATTCATTTGCATATCGGTTATTGTTTTCTCGAATATTCAAGAATAGTCCAGTGATTTTGAGAGATTTCGATAGTGCGCAATCGTTCTGATTCTATTATTATCAATTGTATTAAACTGCATGATTGCTTACGTAAATATTGTTAAAGATAACATTTTCGAATAGCTGCTCGTATCAATATATTATAATATAAATATTTCGAGATTAATTAAACAAATATTGCATTATCCCTAATATATGAGAACCTAATTATTGATTTGTTTTAAAATATTTAAGTACCTACATATACTAGTGTTAACGGTTTAAATTAAAAAGGATGAATAAACATTATACGTTCAAATTATTGTAATAGGTTCATTCTCTGCATTTGTTGAAAGTTTATTTTCAGTTCTTGCATTGTGAAAACTACAAAACTTGATACACTCTTAAGCAAATTTAACTGAAGAAATGTGTATTTTATTTTTTATTTTAACTTCATTTTATTTTTAAATTTTATTTTTATTTTAAATGTTTATTAATATAATTATTATTTTAAAACATAACTGCGTATGCAATTTATGTAATGAAATAATAATGTATGAATAATGTTGGTAAGACCTTCTTTTGGTTGGGATACACCCGTCAACACTTCAGGCCTCAGGTCACCATAACGTAATAGAGAAAATAAACATGACTCCTTTGAAATGCAGTGCTGCAGTTGGTTGCTAAGATCCTTTGGACAACAAAGCCTCAGTTTTGAAACTGAAATTAAATTGAAGATTGATCATCTACGAATGATTTGAGAAGTATTCTATAATGGAATGTATACTGGTGTAAATGAGCGAACTACTTTATGAAAGTGTCGGTCGTTTACGGTGATGCGCGGGCTGGCAGATGGCATGTGAGCGAGACAGCCATCTAAAGTTGTTCAGTTTGAGAACATCGCTGTAATTGTACTTGGAATATTTCTGTGAAGATTGCGCAGAATTTCAAGTCAGGAATCTTTAGACCACTCATCTAAGGTCAACAATCTGACCATACATTCATATCCTAGGTATAAAATAGGAAGAGCAAAACAAACTTGAGCATCTTGGAAGAGGCAAACGTTCACAGCATCAACTACAATGGGCAGGTCATTTTGTGGCGTGGCTTCCCAAACAAATAATATTTTCGAAGACAGGGCGGACCGAAAAAAGATACAAAGATACCCCGAAGGCGAACCTGAGCAGATACGGGATGGATTCTGAATACTGGGAAATCGCAGCCCTTGACCATACACAGTGGCATCAAAAAGTGCACTGCGTCGGGAAAACAAGCGAACGAATTAGGGCCAATACAATTTCAGAAAAAGTTGAAAAAGAAAAGAAATTATGGAAAACCCTTCTCTCAGAGCTCAACTAGTCACCGAACGCATGTGATCAACTTGCGCAAAGGTGTGCGATTAAAAATATCCATAAGTAACATATGACGGACATTTTCACAGCCGAAAAAGAAACACGTACAATAAAAAGGTCAACAGGTGCGTCTACAATGAGGAGGATAATCTAGAAAACCGGAAAGTTAAAATGAGATTTTTAAGTTTATGGACGTATCAGATCAAAGTTGAAGGAATATCGTCAAGGACGTGAAACCCTGGGTTACGACTGATTCCATGTTTTACATCTAATTTATATTAGCGTAGCAGCAGCGGTATTTCCAGGCTTTATTTGATTTCGGGTTTCTAGATCCTGGAATCAAATTTAATACCGTAAATAAAATCTTGTACAGTTCCAGTAAAAGTCTTGTATTTCGACGTCCAATTTTACTTCTGGCATTGACTGACGTTCGCGTAAAAGTTCAACGCAAATCAAATCAAATAAAACATGATTTTGAACATTCGGGATGTAAAATTTTACCGAAAATTAAAGAAATACCCACTGGGATCAAAGCAGCGGTGTTCATGCTCTCTCATTTGAGACTCTAAACTGTATAATCTGTCACACATTTTTCATTAATTTTGGTAAAAAAAAAATTCTCTTTTTGCCGCTTATATTAGTTACCTGTTTATCTTTTTGTAAGAACGGAATTTTTAAATCGATATTGCACCACTTTTCCATGTCCAATCCGGATCAAATTTCGCACACAGACGTATTCTTGGTGACAATACTCAAGCTTCACTTCCATATATCAGTGTTGGTACCAGGATTCCATCGCTATGTATCGCTAGTTTTACCTCGGTAGACATATTTCTATTAGAAATTATTGCATTCAAAGCACCGTTCACCCTATTCCCCGCAGTCACTCTCCTCTCGTTGAATGTGAATGTTACATTGTGTAAAGTGATCACTTAAGACAGCCGTACGGTAGGTCGTAAGCCCTATGAACATCGAAAGACTTTCATACCTACTTTACCATAAAAAATATAATTTCATCTCTCCATCCAACATAATCCACAAATATAAAAAAAAAGTGTAATTTATCTTATATTTTATTGTTAAATTAGTATTAAGTACCTTTATTTGTAAACAAGGATTTTTTGAAATAAAAAAAAAAATCTCTATGGAACATCTATGATATATCTTGATTATTCTAGTGTTTAGGAGTAGGTACTTGTCGCTTCTCGGTTATACCATGCGTTTCCAGATGTTTGTAGACGTTTTATGAAGGTTATAGATCGCCTCAGATTGTTATGGGCTGTTCTCGATCGTTTAGTAGTGTTATGACATATCACAAGGAATGCGGACAGTGCGTGAATTCCTTTTAGTATCTAGTTCAGTATGTTATGAAGTGTTAATAATATGAAAACTGCCATCTAAGATTCCTAAACAATGTGAATGCAGGAAGAGAGCAATAATTCGTGACGTCACGATATCTTCTATCTCTTAATCCGTTTTTATGCTCTTCGTGATCTGAAGTTATGAGCTTAATGGCCCGTTAATACATATATTTCATTCTTCCTCAGTAACCTTTTTTCCTTCCTTTATACCGCAGCATCTAAGCTGATCAGATAAATCCGCGTCAGTTGTGTCTACTGTAGTGAAATGGAGTTGTAAAAAATGCATTTTTTAACTAAACATAATAATTTTTATCCCAATGATATTTATTTTGAATGTCCATCCGTAACTTCATATCGTCGCTGTATATATATATATATACCTAATAAAGCCAATGTGCCGTTTTAGCACATTCTGAGATAAACGAATGAAACTGTTTTAAAAAATAATTGCACAGACTAGATTTATAAAAAAATATTTTAAATAATTACTAGGCAGACTTTATATAAACAGCGACTATATTCAATACCTGTTTTCAAAATAATTTTCAATATTCTTATTAAATAAAATAAAAACATTGGGTTTTTGTATTTTTTACTTCCTTTCTTTTAACTCGTGGCGTCTGCTTGAAAAAACTTTGGATCGATTTTTAACCCTTTTTCCGTGATCCAATCGAGCTGCAACTTTGCAAGTAGACTCGTGGCAACGATCAAGAAGATCTATCAAATTTAAAAAAAAAAAATTTAGTATAATTTTGGATTTTTCAAATTTTTAATGGTTTTTTCATACAAATCAGTAAGTTGTTTGGAGATTTCAACGCATATGGTAGACACGAAACACGAAAATGTGAAAGGAAGTATTGTAAAAACTTGGTTTTTATGGGTTACTTTTTTAATAAAATTATTATATTTTTTATCATATATGTAAATTGATTCTTTGACAAACAAACAACTGACAATCGACCTATTGTAAAAATTATGTTTTAATAATAATATACTGGTGTACGATAATTTAATAATTGAAAAAGTGTCTGTGAATGTTGATTGATTAATATAAAATAATACCTTTAAATGTTGTTTCTCTTTTCAGGTATGATGTGTACATTTTTTATTTTTAAATTTTAATGTGAAATACTATGTTCTTTTGTTTTATAAAATATATCCTCTTTTCAGAGCAACGCAAAACTATTATTTATTAGGTATTATTATTAACACAAATTAAAATACTTGGGAAACCACATTTAGATTTTTTTAATGAAAATTCAAACTTTTCATTTTTTACTTAAAACAACCTTCAATAAGTAAGTTTGTCGTGGACGCCCAATAAGCACTTGCTTTACCATATAAATAGCTTCGTCTCTGTGAGACATCTATTATTTATCTTAATCTTTATCTTAATTTACGCGAGATAACGCCAGGATAAATCAATCCATTTTTTTATTCTGATCTCTTAAATCCTGATGAAAATAAACGGCTTTTTTTGAACTTCTGCGAAAGGAAAGGGTTGAATTATTGTTTTACATCACGATATTAATTTATGGAAATTTTCTATTCTATTCCTCCTATTCCTTCCCTGTTCCTCCTGTCGATCTGAAGTTTTGCAATTTGCAGCGGAGCGTTCAGATAATGCAGAGGGAGCCGAGGAAGCCGCAAAAAGTGACGCTTGATACACTGTTATTGATTTCGACCCCCGCGGCTGAGAAATTGAATTTACTTTTCCATTTTCGAAGATATTTCTAAGATATGCAAAACGGAAGAATATATTATCAGACGATTTTTTATATTGCTTCGAGTCTCTTTTTGTATTCGTTAAAAGGCTTCGCCTCGCGAATCGAATTTATTTAAAGGGGAATGGAAATTATCTGAATATGCATGATGCCTGTTATTAATTCATATCCCGGAATATTCCATAATTAAAGGTATTGTAATGAAATGACAACGCACCGTCAGAGCTTCTGAAGGACAAAAATACGGTCGAATATTCCATTAAATTCTGGGACACCCTATAACACTCTGAAATTATCTACGACATTCGGAAAACATCTAAAAGCGATGGGAACATTCTCGCAAAAACAAAAAATGTATAAAGTCATCTCAGGGTTAAAAAAATCAACGTGTTTCGTATAAAAGGCGGAGTCTAAATTATCCAGTGATTAAACCGTTAGCAAAAACAGTGTTACGAATGCGCGGTGATACTAGCGACAAAAAGTTAAGTAAATTACCCAAATTACCTGGCGCTGAATACAAGTGAATTGTCTGCGAACCTGTGTGTGAATATTTTAGCAAGCGACAATAAAGTGTTCCACAAAGGAGTGATTGCAAAATAGTGTGAATCGAGGAATAGTGTTGAAATTAAATTTGTATCCAGTGATTTTCTGAATTAATTAGAATAATTAATAAATTATTATTTCCTTAATCATTTGCCTTTCACAGCCATGTCTCGTGATAGTGTACTGAAGGGTTAATAATTATTGATATTTATTACTGAATTCGAATCATTGATGTTGAAAAGATGTGTACAAAACTATAATTTTGAGTTAGTTTTGGCGTTTATGATATTGTTGATAATATAATCATAACTGTTATATGCACTATTACTGTTATACGATTTTATATGTATATAAAAGCAGTATACACGAAATAACTTGCGGAGACTGTGATAAATAATATAAAGGCAAACCACGAGAAACTTAAATGCACGAATAAAAGAACATCACGGTTGCCTAAAAAATAGGAACTTCTCCGAATTTTTCAATCATATAATTAACATTATTCATTCTTTCGATAGTCACAAATTGAAACTACTCCACTCGGTTACTCCTAGAGAATGGATAATGAATAGTTTTGAAACCATTGAAATCCTAATTTACTTCACCAATCCTAAAGCTCTTTGCCAAAAAATACCCCTCCCCACCCTGCGCCCCCTAACCTACCCGTTTAGATTGATGAATTTTATATTTATCTTAGTTATTATCTTCACCTGACGATGAGAGGGACTGCTCCTCTCGAAACTATAGTAGTAAATGATAACTCGTATTTGATGTGTTAAAAAAAGTGAAAGTTAAAAAGTTTGAAGTTTGAAAGTTAAAAAATAAAAAATATTGTAAATTATAATACTGCATCATGAAGTAGCTGCCGAATCATTCAACGAAATGTTTAAGTTTGTTTTTATTATAAGTGATTTTTAACAGTGTGCTATGCTTTATAATACATTGAATAATTCTTATGTCAATTCTCCAATTAAGAGTGTCATTGGAAAATTGGTAATTTTGAACATAGAAATAGTGTCAAGCGGCAGATATTAAAAATGCCAAAACCATTATTATATA
Source organism: Agrypnia vestita (assembly GCA_016648135.1). Taxonomy (NCBI): domain Eukaryota; kingdom Metazoa; phylum Arthropoda; class Insecta; order Trichoptera; family Phryganeidae; genus Agrypnia; species Agrypnia vestita. Next base: position 96,781 of record JADDOH010025061.1, on the reverse strand, counting down.
AATAAATTATCAAAAGTAAAAAAAAAAAATGTTATTGGCTATAAAGTAATTTTCAAATACGATTATCTCATATTTTTAACAATATTTTATATGAAAGTATGTTCTAAGAACACAATTACTGAATTTGGTCCCCAAAGGGATTAATACTTACGATGAATTGGTGAACGTTGCATTGTGTAGAGTGATCACTTAAGCCAGGTCATACAGGTTTTAAGCACTTAATCATCGTGTAAGAGACTTTATTTTTAATTATTTATTTATTGTTTATTTACATTTACATTAGTTGATACAAGATACTAATAGCTGCCACACTAGATAAAAACCTGTTCTGTGGCAGTTATTCTCATATGGTATTTATGTAGTAATAAAAAATGACAATTAAGGAATCTAAATCAAAAAGAAAATAAAAAGAAAAGAAAATATACATACAAAATCAAGATAAGAATTTAAAGTAAATCAAAGGAATACCTAAATCTAAGGGAAAAGAAAAGAAAAGAAAATACACATACAAAATTAAGATAAGAATTTAAGTTGTTACAAAAATAAATATTATATAATAGTATACTTTAAATTATATAAATCAGTTTTGCCAATTCAGAGGTCAAGGGCGGATCACTTCTTCAGCATACCGTCTACCTGATATTTTTATAAACTTATTAATATGATGTTTAAAAGGTTTGTGTAGAGTTATTTATTTTGTTTCATTAGGTAACTTGTTAAAAACAAGCGGGGCAGTGAAATTAAATTGTCTTTGCCCAAAAGACGTTTTCCTTTTAGGTACCTCGAAATTAATTGTATTTGCCAGCCTTGTAACCCGTGTTTGTTGTGTACGATTAAAATTTACCTTGTCCTTGTGGAATTTTATAAGTATGGTTTTAAGGTTTAATTGTCTCGGTTCAAGATTGTTAAATATTCCAAATAAATTATCTGAAGGAAACATTCTCGATTTCTTGGTGATTATACGCATGACGCATTTTTGTGATTTTATCAGCGGATCCATGACTGATTTGACATCCCCATCCAACTATACCATAGGATAATAGGGATTGAGTGATGGAACAATATATAGTCCTGAGGGATACAATATCTACCACATTTCTCAGAGTTCTATATATGTATCCCGTTTTCCTAACCTTATTAGAGAGATCTTGTATGTGTCCCTGCCAACTGAGTTTGTTGTCAATTATAATTCCTAGGTATTTTATATCACATGCTTTTTCAAGACATATACAGTTGCATCTATTTGGTAAACTACAGCTGTGTAACTGTATTTGATAATTTATGATGTCTTTAAGTTGACCAGCTTCTGTTGGACTGAATGTTAGGTACTTAGTTTTTTCAATGTTCAGTGAAAGTAAATTTCAGTCGAGCCTCTTTTTAACGCTCACTATACCATTTTCTGCTATTTTGTGAGCAGTTTCCCATGTTCTGCCTTTAAAAAGTGAGACAGTATCATCTGCAAATGTAATAACTTGACCCTCAGTTGGCAAATCGCACAAATCGTTGACATACAGGAGAAAGAGGATTGGTCCAAGGACACTTCCTTGGGGTACACCGTGTGTTATATGTTTTGGTGTACTATAATTTCCTTCCAGTGAAACAACTTGAGATCTCTCTGTAAGATAGCTTTTAAACCAATCATGGGTCACACCGTCACATCCTATGCGCGATAAGTTAACAAGCAATCTATCATGTGGAACTGTATCGAATGCCTTAGCAAGATCAAGAAATATTGCGATGCACTTATCTCCATTATCGGTGTGTTTTGTGACATTCAGTCATTGTTATGGCATCTCCAGTACACATATGCTCTCTGAAACCGTATTGATTTTTCGATAAAATTTGTCGTTCATTTAAATAAGTTAATAATCTTTTCTTAACAATTCTTTCCAATATTTTAGAGAAAATAGTAAGTAGCGAGATTGGTCTGTAGTTTGATATCTCAAGCTTGTCTCCTTTTTTAAAAACTGGTTTGATGAGAGCACATTTTAATGCTTTTGGGAAAATAGCTTGCGTCATGCTATGATTGAATAAGTGAACAATCGGGGTAACAGTGAGAAATTTCGTAGTCTTAATTGTTTCGGTGCAGATATCGTCAACACCAACAGAAGATCCATCAACTTTTTTTATATATAAATAGCTTCGTCTCTGTAAGTTTTATTTATTTATTTATTAGATACACTACCAGGATAATAGGTACATGATACTCTAATAATAAAACATTTTAAATGAAGACTATGCCCATTATCCCAATTAAAAGTGTCTTCGGCCCGCTCTAATAACATATTTTTATTAATAATATTTAAGTATATTTTACATGTACATTTATGTGTATTATATATTTAAGTTGTGTTTAAATGTAGTGCAATCATAAAATAATATGTAAATTATTAATTGATATGATGGATATTTAGATTCAGATCATCGTTTAGAAACTTTTAGAATTTATCCTTAATTAATTTACGATTATCTCATTTTCGTATTTTAGATACTGGCGGTTTTGTTTCTACACCCCTCATATATCATTTCACAAAGTTCTCCTTACAACTGTTATATCAAACTGGTACAGGCCTGACAGCTTTTGTTAAAACAAATGTAAGCCGCAGGCCTTAAATAAGGCTCCGTTGTATTCATCCACAGGCGTTCTCCTGTTCATGACGTATTCCATTTTTATTAATCAAGGAGAATGTCATGCGTGACGAGTTTAAAGAACGAGTTTTACTTGGAACAAAGACACGTCCCTTTTCTAATTATGAAGTCACTGAAAGGATATTAATCTAAGCACTGAATTTTTATTAATTATTTTCCTCATATTGTGCGGTCCTCATAGTCCAGTTGAAAGGTAGGGATGGGTATTCTGATCTGCAATAGAATTTGTCAAAAATTAAAAAAAAAAGTTGAACTATTTTTAAATAATAATTTTTTTTTAAATATATATGTGATCACGGAATGCCTGTCAAAGAAATGTTATTAGTAATTAAAAACTAAGCTAAATGCTTGTTCTATGTAAATAGGACTTGCTTGCTGTTCTGAAATAGATTTCGATTCACTGACTACGGGATCGCTAGGCAAGCATTATAAACTATATTTTTATTTATTTTTTCTTAACTTACACGTAAAATCTACGATAACTTACATATTCAAGTTTACATATCTTTTATACTAATATATAACGTGTTAAAATTTGTAAGTTTGGATATAGGAGGTAATCTTGAAAAATACACATCCGATTTCAAAAATTCTTTCACGAATATTTAAACTGGACTTTCGGAATGCAAATAGACTACATAAAAGCGTCCGTCAAAATAAAAGATCTTCTCGTGGTGATCTATTTTACAACTAAAGTCGACGAAAAAATGGTCGAAGGTAAATTTTTTACATTTAAATATTTTTTATAGAGAAGTTGTAGAATTCAAAAAGGTCTATAAAAAATTCCGCGACGATATATATCCTTATGTTGTTAATACAAGTGATTTAAAATCTACTCGTGCGAAGCCGTACAGGTAAGTTAATCCTGTATAAAAAAGGGAAAAGACTCATCTTTCGTATCAGTTCCTCTCAGTAAAGTAGTGTTTTGAGTGATATCCACCAATAAATGGCTCGATGCAGCTATCCCAATCTAGGTTACGAATAGGTACCTACAACCACTCTTTTGCCGGCCGCCGTAAAGTAACAAGTGATATTTCTGTTTTCGACTGCATGTCTGGAAATCGTAACCAATAAATACCTCTAGTATCAATTGCGCCCTATATCCACTCATCCTGCCTTTTGTGGTTCATCTCACACATATGTACCACACAACACAATATACGAAATATACCGATACGAGAAGATGCCTCTGGACGGGCAGGTATCAACCGCCCAATACTTTCACATAACCCATCAAAAGGCTATTAAAACTGTTTTTATATTGTCGTCGAAGAGTTTTTCAATAATTTTGGGGAAATTAAGTTCAGTTAAATTAATTTCCACCAAATATTTTAAGAAATACGAAATTATACGTGTAATAATGCCTTTCTTTTATTATAAACATAAAATTATACAAAATGTCCAATAAAAATGAAGAAGAATTCACTGAACACTTTTACAACTTACAAAATAAGACGATTACGGCTACAAATATAAGAATATGTTCTTATGATATTTATCGATATGTTCTTATGTATCGATATATGTTCATATGCATAGAAAGAATATGTTCTAATGATATTTATCGTTAAGTTTTTATTCGATAGAAGAAATATGTGCTTATGATACTTATCGGTAGCGGTGTGTTATATATAATAGAAATGAGAGAAGGTCTGCAGTGATTATTTCCCACTGCTGAAAAAATACTGGCCGGACTCCATAAAAATAAGGCGATGGAAGAAGCTATCAGTGTAGCAAGTTGTTTGTCAAATTCGACCGACAAGCAATAGCGCTGCCCCGAATTAAACACTTACAAAAATAGACAGTCTATTTCCAGAATAAATACAATCTAAATACATGTGCCAAGAGGGATATTGAAATATCTTCCTATTTATGGAAGGCTTAAAATAACAAATAACGTTTCTAAAGAGAGCTGCCGTTGTTTGACTTTGTTTAATAATGATATTTTAAATATAATTAAACTAGTTAACTTTGTTAACACCACTATTTATTTGGTAAAACCAACCGGCTTCGGAAACGACGTTCCTTTGTCAGGTTATACTTAATATTTTATTTTATTGTATCGCATTTATGATAGAGTAAAGAATGAAGATATTAGGAATAAATGTGTAAAGCTAATCTTAGCATAAGTAAAAGAATTAATAAAGGGTCACTCAGGTAGTTTGGACATGTTGAGCGAATGAATGAGGAAAGAATGGTAGAAAGATATTGAATGATAAACAGAGAGGGAGACCGCGGAAGACGTGGCATGACCAGATTAATGCAGGAAGATGGTCCCGTTAGAAGCCTCAACAACTGTTGAGCTTTCATGCGAAGATGTATGAATGTGGATGAGAGAAAAGTGTGGCGCTCTATCCTCTCTGCTTACCCCCACAGAGAAACTACGTGATGCTAAGTAAGTAAGTATCACATTTTATAGATTCTTACTTAGAAACTGGGGTTATTTTATTCAATTTATCAAATTTTATACTCATTATATCATATTGGATCATTATATCATATGGCCCCGTTAAAAGCCGCAAAAACCGTAGAACTTGTATGAGAAGATGTATGAATGTGGCCGAAGCAAAAGTGGTGTGCCAGGATAGAAGAGTGTGGCGTTTAATCCTCTCTGCCTACCCCTGAGGGGAAACGGCGTTATGGTTAGTTAGTTAGTTATATCATATTTAATACTCATTTATTTCATTTATTATATCATATCATTTTAATCCTGCTTGTTACTTTTTTGTGATTTTTTGTTATCTTTTTACCAAATTACTTTTTTTTTTGTTTCTTTTTTGCATTGCTGTTTAGTATTTTTTAACATCTATTTCAGCTTTCCACTTCTTTCGTGGAACCATATGAAAGACGCTGTTTTGATAAGAAGTGTAAAACTACTGTCTGCATTCATTTCCATCCCTTGATTTTTACTGTTGGTACGTATTTTATTTCAAAATAAATATTAGATATTGATACAAAATGGTAAAATGATAAAAAAGGCTGCCTACCTCTGAACAGGTAATTCTATACATCTAGCGAAGTAGGTAGTGGCTCCGAGGCTTGCTACATTTTATCTTATATATATAAATATCTATTATATATATATGTATCAAGCAATTAAATGGCTTTTGCCCAATAAATGCCAACTTATCGGTAATGACACGAAATGAAATTAAGCTTGTAATATAATATCGCGAAAATAAATGTATTTTATATTTATACTTAAATAATTTAAATTGTGGCCATTTTGAATCGCGAATGGCGACATTGAGTGATTAAAATACATATTACAGAATAGAAAAAGCGTATGGATGCTTTTAGTTTAATTAATGAATTCATGAATTAAAAAAAATACTTGAACCATTACGTATAATTTTTTCTATACAAAAAATAAATAAACTCGTGTATAAAACGAAATGGATAAGGATGATATTTAAAACAATTGGGGGTTTGTTAATTAATTGGTAATGATTTCAAACATATTAGGTAAAACTTGCATAAATATTCATAAAAGAGTTAAGGAGAACTTAGATGTTTAAATAGAGATAAATTTTCTGTGTTTGCCAATCATCATTTGGAAATAAACTACGATATTGAAATTCACAAGAAATTTAACATACAAATAACATAAAATTATATTAAGATTAATTTAAAATTCTAGAAATAAGATTAAGTTGTCATAGCAAATTAAATATTATAAATAATCAATCCTTTTATTAAATAAATATCTCTTAAATTTGTTTCCACATTAGTCCCTAATTATGTACTTATTAAACGCCTTAAATATTCATTTTGTTTTTTGTTTATGTATATACTTCCAATTAAAATTGCTAGTATACATTGTGTCCTGATGAAGGGACTATTTGCCCCGAAATATGTTGATTTTAAAATAAATAGTGGTTTTATAAAAAGTATTTTCTTTTCATGAATAATGTGTTAATTATTTCATTCACATACAAAAGTTCAATTTCTGCGCTTAGTCTATTCAGTATCTTCTGTTCTACACCTATTTGCATCCACATTTATTTATTCTAAAGACCGATCGTAATCATATTTTTCAAAAATTTCAAAGGATTTGGCAACAAAGCTCACTTTGTTGCCAACTCTAGTCAAAAAACACAAAACCTCCCCACGATACAAATGTGTATCAAATTGGATATCATCCATTCTAAATTTTTCAGATTTATTCTTTAGGACTCTACTTAAAACCAACGCACGATCCAAGATAAATTCATTTATTAGTCTGATAGTGCACAGAGTTTTAACTCGTTGGGACCTTAGAGAAAAATAAATTCATATTTCTGCACATCAATTTTTCTCAAACTTTTGTTGATTCTTCAAACTTTCGCGATCCATCTTACAACTTGTCAATTTCTGTAAAATTTAAATTGTCTTTTCACTGTGCTGATGACAAATAAAAAAACTTGGGATTTGTCTAAGATTACTTTTACGTACTTTTTGTTTCGCTTATTTTTTGACAATGATGAATTTGCACAAATCGATCATTTAGATAATAATATAAAATATTGGAAACAAATTTTTTTTTATGATTTTGTTTTATGATGACGACAAAAATAATATTTTTTTAGAATTTTGGGTTTAATTTGGATCATAATAAAGAACAGAGACTGTGACATCTATTTTTTGTTAGTTCGTGAATTATATTTTGATCTGAGGATGACATCAAGCGGATTTTGTTCGCATAATTGTGATTAATGGTGTTTAATTAATGTACGTGTAAGACGTCTAGGGTTGCCAACCGTACTCTAAAATAGAGTATTGTACTCTATATCATATAGGCATATTCTATAATCTATAACACTAATAGAGGACGCTAAAATACTATTTTTTAGACAACGTTTACTATAGTAGTGCCAGTCATGCATAATATATGATGCGTAGTTGTTATAATTTTAAAAGAACAAAAATCCACTGCAGAAAAATAGCAATTAATATTTAAAAAATGTCCTTACGAATTTGTTTATTTAAAAAAATTATTAGCTATATACTCTCTGCTTCCGGCACTTTAGTATTTACTGGGAGAGTCTTTTCGGTCATTAATGTGAAGTGGCGAGAAGAGAGGAACAGGGCTTCATTGAAATCAATTAAAAATAATCTCCTGATCTTTGTAAATTTAGAGTTAGAATGTTTAGAGTCGTACAATTCTTTTAAAAACAATGAAAAATTGTTATGTGCTGCAAAAAGTAGCAAAAAATACCTTTTCAATAATTAGAAATAAATTATACTCTTTTTTATAAGTTCGTACTCTTTATTTAACTACTTTGAAATCAGATATACTCTATTCTTCTAATAAAAGTTGGCTAAAGTTGGCAACCCTAAGGACGCCATTCCTTTTGAGTTTCGTATACGATTTTAGAATCAATAAAGGCTTGGACAAGAAATTCATTTTAATTTAGTGATTATGGTTTTCATGTTTTGCACAGGCGATTAGAATCAGGATAATCATTGTTCATTGTGTTCAAGGAGGTGTACACTCCTTTAGTTGTCAAACGTATATTACAGGTCAGGTGAGCGTTCTGGACTTGCGACTCTAACCTGATCCAAGCAAGGATCAGCATACAGTCACGGGAATAGGCTGTGGAATGAAAATTAAACACTAAAAACAATTTAAAGATTTTATTTAATTACCAAAAAGTCATTGAACATGAGTTAACTCGGAGCACTGTTCTTAAATTTATACTGTTTCTAAATTTGCACTAATAACCGTATTTCTGTCGCTTCAATTATTTTTGAGAAAATTCCGTTTAATTTAGCACAAGAAAACTTTTCGCTTGTCGGTAGGTACGCGTTAGATTTTTATCACTCGATAAATCACGCGTCGATCATACTCCGCTAGCTAATAATATTGTACTGGTTAACCTTAATCAAAGACTTTGACACAACTGATTGACACAACACATCGCAATGTTTGTGTCCTAAACTACCATCCTCTCTTCAGTATACTTGAACATCTTAGAATGCTAATTTTTCATCCTTTTCAACCTCCATGGTGAATTTGATCTGTTTCATCAAGACTAAAGATGTTAGATGACTTAGATGTTCAAGATCAAAAACATCAAGAAAAGATCATATCTAGATTAGTGAGAGAGTCCATGGAAATATACAATCACTCTAATTTCAACAGAGACGACAATTACAAACTATCAAGTATTTGGCGCCCTGTCCTCACAACATTGATTCCACCTTTAAGAGACGTCGCATAAAAGCCTGAAGATGTAATTAGTACATATTACACATTGGCGACCTCTATCATAAAATAAGTTAACCCTCCATAACAAAGTACATATAATTTACGCCCTCGGAAAAAAGGCCTACACCTTCGCCGTAATAGGATGCCCTCCTGATGAAGCTGAATAAGACTTCAGCGAAACTTCGAGATTTGCTTATCTGTTAAATATAAAGTTAGTATAAAACATCCGTTTTATTGAACATTTAAATATGTTCAACGACCGTCATAATGACCCTAAACTCTTTAATATTTACACGGAGTTAATGAACGTGGATGAATTAAGTTTGCAAGTGAAATTATACGTTCATTATTAAATTTATGATTCTATTTGATAGAAAGACCAACTACGCCCACGTTCTTGAAGCTTCATTCTTTGCTTTGATCTCTTATTGGTTGACCTATTTCCATGATCACCATAGGTTCGACTCAAAAAGTACAGTGATTAAAGAGAATGATGATGAAAATCCGAAGGAAAAGTACAGCAGTAAATGACAACATGTTTGAATAAATGGAGAAAAATATATGTCTCATGAGGACGATAGGCTAAAAATGTGGGAACTATTTGGATCATGTCAGTTGGTACAATAAACCGTACAATAAACGTAACCGTAGTAGTGGAAGTGAGATAAAAAAGAACGTCTGAGAAATCATTCATAAGACGGTTTCTAGTGTGAATCAGATACAAAAAACCCGGATGAGGAATCAATGAAGAATTGTCTTTGAATTGAAGAATTGAAAAAAAAAACTATTGATTTTGGTGAACTTGACAAAGCCCAAAAAATAAAAATAACATTGTTGAGGTGGGGTTTTCATGTTAGAAACAAGGATTCAGAATGACCAACGAAGAAATTGCTTGAAGCTAAACCCATTGGCAGAATCAGTATTGGCGGACTAAAGTACCGGGGCTAAAACGTTCAGGCAGATTGTATTGTTAATTGAAGTATAAAAACAGATAACATAACAACAAAGTGAATAAATGAGGAAACGAAAGTTTGATGGATTATGTGTGTATGTGTTCTGAGAATATATACACCCGTCCAGAGGCATCCGTAATTTGAGAGTTTAATGCAAATGAAGTATTAAACTGTGAAATTACTGTAGTTTCAAAAATATTTTTTTTACATTGATTAGATTGAAACACAAATAATGAATCGATTAAGTACTGACAAAATGAGCTGAATTTATTAGTGTGTGAATTGTTGTAACGGGAATATTGAGAGAATAAAAGATTAAAATGAAGTAAACATTTTTAAGCGATTTAGAATTGAAATTGATTTTATTTTTTAAATATTCAAATTTAATGGTTCTTGAATTGAAAAAAAAAAAACTTTCCATGGTTTGGTTCATGAATTCAGAAAAATCATTACTACCTAGGCAACGAAGAAAGTCTAGTATTAAATTTTAAAATAATCTCAAATTATTTTTTATAATTTAAATAATATCTGGGCGGTTACTAGGATTATAGTGTAGAAATACTGCAGTACTATTACACTGCAGTCATTGCAATGTTGGAGAAACATGGCATAAATTATTCATGTGATCTGCTGGACAAACGTTACGTCTTGTAATCTAGGGTTGAATATAACTTTATTTTACTCATTTTGCAGACGAGAAACATGTTTTTTTTGGAGCCCACTGATCCGGCTTAGACCTCGAGCGTGGCTTTTCAGACTTCAGGGGAACGGCCATGGAAGTAAATAGGGTGGGTAATTTGACGTCAGCAGGGTAATTCGTCGTCCGCTCATTACGAGGTTTGAAAAAAAATACAGGGAATTTTTTAATGACACTGGCTGTACAAAACAGGTCAAACTTCAGAGTCAATAATTAAATGATTTAAAGATTAAGGTTTGCCTTAAAAGCATAATTTTACCTTAACCTTTAAATCATCTAAGTATTGACTCGAAAGTCGGGCCTCAATGTCGCATTTTTAGTGTTTAAAAAAAAAACAGACTAAAAAGTTGAGCAGTTCGATTGTTTCTGTTGTTGTTGTTGTTGTTGTTGTCGCCGGGCCTCGTGATCGTGGATCCCCTCGCCATTCTAACTCAGTTATTGCTGCGCCTCTCATGACCTTTTCGATGGGAAAATAGCCCTATTCGAGAGGCACACTCTCTCCCGCACACCTTACAAAGGAAGCGGTCAGGCTGCGTTGGTCGGTCACGTCGACGCATGGTTGCGGTTCGCTGCTCATTCTTCCCTTGTCTGGCTACCGCGAGGATTTGATCCTGAGTATCGACCAGTTCGATACGCTGGATCAAAAGGACAAATGAGCAGGTCAAAGCCATCTAGTCCGAATACATTACAGACAGTAAATTAGATGTATAAATGCTTGGATCGAGTTGGAGTAGACATTTGTCACTTCTTCTCCTTCTTCTTATTCAGCCTTTATCTCTCCTTTGCTGAATATAGGTCTCTTCCATACCCTTCCATCTTTTTATATTGTTTGCGTCTTGTAGCCATTTTGTCCCTTCCAGAGCGGCTACATCGTCGGTTCATCTCTTTTGATGTCTTCCAACGCCTCTTTTATTCTCTCAAGGTCTCCATTTTAGAACGCTAGGAGTTCATCTTATGGCATCTTGCCTTGCAATAAACCCTGCCTATTTTCGTTTTAACTACGCTACAGGATCCATGATATCCACTACTCTAGTTCTGAACTTATACTTGGGCTTATACCAAGCATAGATCTCTCCATTGGTTCCCTGATGGATGCAATGCTGAAGATGTAGTAATTACAGTAATTCATTTGAATATCTTGGGACTAAGCACAGAATATAAAATTGTACAAAAATGTACTAAAACCCTTATTTAGGTAGGGTATTGGGTCACAGCGGAAGAATATCTCCCTCGCAAATATTAAGCCACATGCACACTGCGGTTAAAGTATTTATAATGCATTGTCATCGATATCGAGTCGACATGCAAGATTTCAACTCGATTGGATGGAGGGAAGTATATTAATTTTCACTTCCAAGATCTTTCCACGTTCAAGACTGGCGGAGAAGTTAATATAAAAGATCTCAAAATAGAATTCAGTAAGTATTGCGAACTCGCAAAAAATCAAAGCCACACCCCCCGATAAGAGACCCTAGTAACAAGCCCATTAAACTAAGAGGGATGAAAATTGGCACCAAACAGCAGTTGGATTCACAAGGCTGAAGATATAAAGACATGGGTTAAGCAAAAAGACAAAATATATTTAAAAAATATAAAGTCCATTGTTTTCTGTGGTTGCCTTCTTCGTTTAGGAGTCTAGGCAATAAATAAGGGGCTTATTTTTAGAAAAGAAAAAAACTGGATTTTGGATTGTCAATAAATTTCAATGACCCTAATCACCAGGGATTTGCGCTGGCGGGCCGCGGCCGCAGCGAAGGCAGTGGATAGGTTGGCTCATTTAATATTAAAGCCTCGGCCGCAAACTCGACAGGAGAGTTGGGGTTCATCTGCCCTGGCCGGGAAGGTAGCGCCACGTTTATTACACTTTTATAGGAATCTCTGTAGAATGTGTTTACTGCGATTTAATTATCTTCAAAGCGGTGATGATCATGTATAATTCAATGCCGATGCATTGGATAACAGGGAACGTTGCTTTATGTTGAGAACATTGAAAAATTGTACAGTATTTATTTAGTTTTTGCTTGAACATGGATTGTAGATTGAATAAGTTATTGGTAAATGGGATTTGGTACAGTTTATGGAGAGATACCTACACTGATGTATGGAAGTGAAGCCTGGAGCTGGCAGAAGAGGAACGAAAGTGGACTGAATGGAGTGGAGATGAAATCTTATAGACCTATGTATGGCCAATTTATGACAGTAAAAAACAAATATATAAGGAATGAATGTCAAGATGATCTTAGGGTAATTAATAGATTTTAAAAATGGTCGCTCAGGTGGATTGGGCATGTTTAGCGAATAAAAGTGGAAAAATGGTTACAATATATATATATATATATATATATATATATATATATATATATATATATATATAACACGCAAGTGCCAGAAAGAGAGGGCAACCGCGGAAGACGTGGCAAGACCAGATTAACCAGATACAAGAAGACGGTCCCGTTAGGAGCCTCAACAACCGTCGAGCTTGCGTGCGAAGATATATGAATGTGGATGATGCGAGAGTTTGCAATGCATGTTGAAGATGTTGTGGGTATATTTTCTTGTATCGACATCAAGTAAAAATACCAACACAAGCCAATACTAACTACGACATCATCAAAATACATTACAACACATCAGCTTTGATGATGGACCCTGCAATGGGATCCAAACGTCGGCCAAAGATGTCAGATATACGCGGATACATAAATATCCCAGAAAACTACACGCAGAAGTTTCTGAACTTATTTATTAGTTGTTTTCCTAAATATTTATTAAAATTTATTATATTAAATGTTCAATATGTGTTTCAGAATACCAGAGAAGAGGTAGATTATTGCGTGTTGAATTTGACAAATTACTTGCTACTGCAATAGATTCTTCCATCACCTTATTTTTATGGAGTCCAGCCTATATTTTTTCAGCGGGGGACTATAATAATCACTGAAGACCTTTTTTCCTTGTGTTTACTATTAGTTGTTTTGGTGAACACGTAAAAACATAAGTTAGTGAAGTGTTCGGAAAATATTTTTATTGTCACCAAAAAGGGCATTATCATATATATTATCCAAAAATGTTTACTAGGAAGTGATTTAACTACTTTTTATTTCAAAAATAAAACGAGTTCTTTCAAATATCAATGGTCCTTCAACGGGAAACGGGAAAATGGAGTTTTATTACCCGTGATGATTTGATTGAATGAACTAACTGATATAAAGGATGATCCAAACTCAAATATATTTAAAATATGGTTATATTTTTAAATCTTTCAGATATATTGAAGATCTCTTATAGAGACAAAAATATTTTTTGAGTGTTTTTAGGGCTCAAGACCTATGTACAGCTGGCATAAGTGATCACTTTATGTGATGTGATGTAATGTGTGATCTAGCGACAATGTGATGATCACCCATTCCATCCGTGATAGACACCACATATATAATTATTTTTTGGATATTGTATAAATGTTTAATTTGCACACCTTGTTTCGTATGTGCGTGTATTTTTACTACCGCCACCTGCCGTCGAAAAATTTTTAAATCAGTATAGATGTTGATAATGAGAAATCTTTTTTTCACGTTTCAATAGGCCAAGAGGCCAAAATACAGAAGCGAACATTTAACATATGTTGGCTCTTTTTTTATATTTCAAAACATTACTTAATTATTCTGTGAATACTTGTATGAAGGTCTCTGTACGATTTAATATTAATGTGTAATCGGATTTAAATGTGAATTGTTAGTTTCCCGTAAATAATAGATAAATATCTCTCAGAGATTTTTCCGAAGCAGGGTTTTCTTACATTTTTGATATAAATTATTCAATGATATGTTAATTAAAATGCTATAATTATTTTTTTTAATTAATATAATGTAATGAATGTTTAAACAAAACATCCCAGGATAGAAAGCAAGAAAGTGAATTGTATAGAAGGATAGGAACCGCAAGGTAGGTAGCACGATCGCTGTATTATCCCGTACTTAGAAAAGCGGAGCTCAGCCAGCGAGTAAAGTATTCAAATCAGTTTTCAGGCCAACCCTAGTGTATGGCCACGAACGCTGGATCTAGACCAAGAGAACCCGCTCAAAGGTAGCAGGCTGCCGAGATGAGATTTCTACGAAGAATAGTAAAAGTTACCAGAAGGACAGAATCAGAAATATGCAAAATAGAGAAAGTCTCGAAGTGGAACCCTTCTAGAAATCACAGGTACGATGGGTGGGTCATATCTTGCGGATGTCGGCAGATTGACTGCCAAAAATATTCTAGGCAAGACCAGATAGCAGAAGACCAAGGGGCCGTCCTTGGAGGAGCAGGTGGAAACAATTGGAGCACTGTTGCGAAGCGGGGTTGTAATTAAATTGAGCTGACGTAGAGAGCGCAGCCCAAGATAGGAAGAGTTGAAACTTCCTACGTGGTGCAGGGACCCCTATCTAATAGGATAAGGGGTAGAAGAATAAGAAAAACGAATGTTTGTAATGTAAATGTTACATACCAAATAAATTACAATAATATACCCGGAAGATCATATCTTACAACTCAAAGTGCGGGAAAGTTTTCTGGATGTCGGGACTCTGGAAGAAGAAGAATGTCATGGCTGAAGAACCTGAGACAAAGGTTTGGTCCGCCTATTTAAGAGCTTTCCTGGATCACATCAAACAAAACTATGATAGCCAACATCAAAGCACAATTGAGGGTATTAGATAACCTACATTTACCGCAACGATATTTCAGGGTTAACTTTGTTCATATATTATTATCTGCCTTGCGTACATTTTCTATGACAGGATAATTTAAGTTATCTTTCATAATGCTGGCGTCTCTTAGTTATTAATTACAAGCTCACGTTACGGCAGCGTACTTAGCGACAGTGATACATTAATGACAGTGTATGCTATTTTCTGGGGTGTCGTCATGCGTGTAAGAAACGAGGCTGTTTTTGAACCAGAGCGAATTTAAAAAAAAAAGTGTATAATACCACCCCTGATCTGAAAATCCTTGCTTTAAAATTTCCGAACATAAATACTAAATAAAATAAATGTTACATTTCCAGGAGCGTAACGAACCCAATATTATAAAATATATTTATTGGTGCTTGCTCGTAACAAAGTTTTAGAATTGTTGACGTTTGACAAGTTTGGCATGTAAACTTGTCATTTCCAGCGATAAACCATGGCGAGAGCAATGTAACTAATACATGTTAACGAGTGAAAGATATCAGGCGATTACCTGCATGCAAAATTGAGCGGAACATTCTAGAAAGTGATAGAAACAGCGTAATAAAAAGTCTTCCGCGGACAAGCGAGTAGAAATTATTTGTGCAAATTAAGAAATAAAATAAATAAAAGAAAGAAAGAAATTAATATACTTTTTTTTTCTCATTCAATCACTTATGTACCATTATTCATTCTTTACATTGTTTGTTGTTTACTACTATTCATTAATTACTTCAAAATAATTAACTTAAAAATATCTTATCAAACTTTGTTCTTAACATCTGTGAATCCTTTTAATTGGTCCATGAAATGAATACTATGCTCTTACATTATATGTTTAAAAAACTATTAAGATTACTTAATAAATAAATAAATAAAAAATAATAAAGAATACAGAATTATCCACTTGTGCAAGTGTGAAAAACTAAAGAATAGTACTCCAACTTAAGTTGTGTCCGGTGACTTTGGTGAATAAATAAAAACTTTATTTTAACTTAAATAATTCTGGTATTTAGCAATCACTTTGTGGCTTGACATATTTGATAATTAAACACGTTAACTTAGCATGTAAACTAAATTACTTTACTCAAGCATTCATCAAGGCAATATTAAGAACTTAACAATAAATAATGAGGGACACAAAATATAAATTTATATTTTGTCTCCCTCATTATTTTATATGCGTGCACTTCTTTGTATTTATTACTTAGTTCATTATATTGTCCTGATGAAGCCTAAATAAAGCGAAACCGGTTGGCTTATTAACTAATAAATAGTGGTTTTATACTATGTTAACTTGATTAATTTATTTAACTTTAAGTGTTTCATTTACTTCCCATATCCACGTCCCATGATACTAAAAATATATTAGTTTTTCGATTTTATACTACCACAAAACATTGTGAATAAAAAACTTGTAATAATATAAAGTTAGTATTATTATTTACGTAAAATAAAATCGTTCTTCTTTGGTAAAATATGTTTTTTTGGGTTTATTTATAACACAGGCAATATAGCCCACATATTGTATTATGTAAGATGCCGTTAACATATAAGCCTGCGGGGGGATGCGTGTGAGATATGGACCACTTGAAGAATTTTGAGATGAGTGCCATTTTAGCTCAATAAACCTCCCCGGCGCCTCTCGTCTTTTCCCGAATGATTGTCTGAAAAGTGCGTCAACGTCTCAACACTTAAAGGGAGGTTCAACTTTTAGTCGTATTAATATAATTTACATTATATTAATAATGGAATTTGCATCACCAATTCGGTCTCTGTACTACTAAATACATAAAAAACTAACCCATAAAAACCAAGTTTTTATTATACTCGGGGAAGGTACAGTTCATCGAAGGGGCTGGTACTTTGATAATGGTGACTTCGACCGACTGTTCATTCTAATGGACGGTATCGACAGAGGAGATTTTCCTTTATCTTTGGCTTTACCCAATCCAGGGTATGCTTCGCTACAATAGTTTAGAAACTAGAAGGAATGTGTACCTGATTACGCATTTTTATCGACTGTTGCGCGGTATGATCGATAATCCTGAAATTTTGCGGAGCATTGGTTTGTATGTTCCCAATAATTACCTAAGACAGCTCAGCATAGATAATTTCACATTCCAATTTACAGGACAAACCTGCCAATGGTTATGCCTGTTGGAAGAGCTACTACTATGCTGAACAATATTACTTTGGATATTGATTGATCTGTTCCATGTCTCTGAGGGGGCATGCTGAAGCAGGATTCTTCTTCACCTTTGATGTGAATGATTTTATATATGCTTAATATTTGCTTTTGTTTATATATGTTTATATATTTCTAACTTATTTATAACATTTACCAATTAAATTTGTGTTTGTAATGTAAATATTGTATAAAAAATAAATAAATTGAACTGAATAAACATATTACTAAATAAAACAAATAACATTCATGTTAAAATCCGTATAAGAAACCCGGAGTTCTTTAGAATATGCCAAAACACCAATAATGTCGGTTATTTTTCTCCCATCACAAGGTTGTGTCGCACATATAATTTGTATTGTGCTGACCCTAACATTGATGCTGATATTCTTGCAGATACCTTATCTTCGTTCAAAAACTCACTCATACACAACCTCTATCTTCTAAACGATGACTTTAACCTATAGATCCATTGAATCAATCATTCATTGAATACTAATCGCACTAGATTCAAACACTAAATATACAATATGTACACATAAATGTACATGTAAAATATACTTAATTGCAAAAATATATGTTAGTAGAGCATGCCAAAGACACTTGTTATTGGGATAATGGGCAAAGTCTTCACTATAGTGTTTATTATCAGAGTATCGTGTACCTATTATCACAGTATACCCAGAACAGTAGTTTATCTCCGGCCTGTCGGCGAGTTATTAGCCTGCTCTTGGGTTGACGCTAGGGTTGTTACTTTATTTTTACTCCCTTTCTTTTAACTCGTAGCGTCTGAGATTCCGACGCATAAGGTAGACACGAAAATCTATGTAATTAGTATACCTAGTTTCTGCATTGAAATTGCAAGAACGCTGATTAACATCAACGTAGACTTTTAAAAACTCACAGTCTTTGTGATAATCAACACACCTTTTTAGTAAAGCACCACAAACATAAAAAAGGCATTTTTTTCAGGAAGCGCATTTTTTTCTAAAGCGGCGGCTGCGAGCGCGAATGGCACCGAAGGCACGGCCCTTACTGCCGCCGCCTTGTGCCCGCATATTCTATGTCAATGTGTGCGTCACAGTGCGTGCGTACACGGCGCCGAGCACGCACGCACACATTCTAATGGGTAGCGGCCAGTTTGTATGAAGACTCTAATAAAAAATAAATAAATAAAAAAAACACAATTCACAAAACGTCTTCAGCAGCCGCATTGACAACCCCTGGCCGCAATTCCAATACATTTGATAAATCGCGTCCTGTAATTTGGCCCTTCCATCACGGGGCGGGCGCGGAGCGTGTCGAGGGTGCGGACTCGCCGAGCCTCACGCGGGACGTCTGTGTTCCCGGAATAATCGGATTCAATATCTCACCAATCTTTTTCGGGGAAGAATTTATTTTTTGTGACGCGCGAAATAAATAGGGCGGTCCTTTATTCTAAAGCGTGCGAGAAGTTTATCTGCGGAAGCAGAAAGGGATCGCATTATTTACTAAATAACAGGATGGATCCGAACGATCCCGAAAGACAAACCGAAAAGAGGACTTTTATCCAACGATCTCGGGAGAGATGTGTAGATAAGATTTCATTTTGAGATTCAATTTGGTGAGTGTGAGTACTGCCAAACGTATTACGCATAATGTGTCAGTGTATTGATTATGATTTAATTGGTAAATCGGTCGTCTTGGACTGAGCCTGTCGTTTATATTTTACTTAGAATACAGCTTCCACAAATGTACGTATGATAAATCTATACGTTTGGTATAAGTTTTGTTTTTTTAATATAAAAAGTTCTTTTTTTTTTTTATCCTCATATATTATTTTGGCAAAACCTATCTTAATCGTTTTCAATTAAAGGTTTTTCCATCGTAATACAAAATCAATTAAACTTTCATAATAAAAGCTATTTCATAAAAATAAATATTCTTATAACAAATATATGTTCCGATATACCATTATTTATTTGTACATAGAAATGTTAGCACTTGTAGAAGGCATCGGAAAACTTAAAAAATATATTATAATCAGTAAATTTGTCAAAAAAAAATACACAGTCTATTAACGCAGTTCATATATTATTTATTCTTCATAAAAAGGGAAAATAGCATTTTGCTCCAATAGCTTAAATAGATCTAGCCATAGAGTAGACATGTAAGTTTAGCCAAATGCTCTATATTAAGGAATTTAATTCTGTGATTAAATTCTCGATGTCAAGAAATACAATTCGATGTCAAGAAATGCAATTCGGTGGTTAAATGGTGGACGTCAAAAAATGAAATTCTGTGGTTTAATGCTGGATGTCAAGAAATGCAATTCTGTGGTTAAATGAATGATGTCGAGAAATGCAATTCGGTGGTTAAATGGTGGACGTCAAGAAATGCAATTCGGTGGTTAAATGGTGGACGTCAAGAAATGCAATTCTGTGGTTTAATGCTGGATGTCAAGAAATGCAATTTTGTGGTTAAATGAATGATGTCGAGAAATGCAATTCGGTGGTTAAATGGCGGACGTCAAGAAATGCAATTCGGTGGTTAAATGGTGGACGTCAAGAAATGCAATTCTGTGATTTAATGCTGGATGTCAAGAAATGCAATTCTGTGGTTAAATGAATGATGTCGAGAAATGCAATTCGGTGGTTAAATGGTGGACGTCAAGAAATACAATTCTGTGGTTTAATGCTAGATGTCAAGAAATGCAATTCTGTGGTTAAATGATCGATGTAAAGAAATGAAATTCTGTGGTCAAAAACTCAAAGTGAAGGCATAAATTTTTTTTATTATAATATTAGTATTTTGGTGACGATTGTTGACTGACTTTTAAAACTGCTGGCGGTTTAGGTTCTTGAAAAAAACTTAATGCTTGCAGATTTGCAAATCAGTTATTTTTACGTCGTAAAGATCAAACAGACATCTATTTCACAATTGCAGTAAGAATAACAAAATTATTATCAGATTATTTTTTTAATGATGTATCTTATTTTTTTTATTAAATAAACTTTATTAAATTAAATGACTTGAAATGTGAGCTCACATTTCAAACAAACTATCAGATCTAGCAGAGAATATCTTATTTGTTTTACTCCTTCCACAGGTATGAATTGTATCAACAGAAACACGTGCATACAGTTTCGCTCCAAGCCAGGTCGGGTATTCAAAATATTCATGAAATTACTTCAGCTCGAGTTGGGGAAGGTTTCACCGCATCTCATGCGGCAACAGAACGCGGCACGGGCGCGCTGACTGACAGCCCCTCACCGGCGCTGCGCAAGCTAGCTCCTGCGATCCCGGGAAATCGGTTCATCCAGGAGGAAATGTAAGATTGCTGCGGGTAATTTGGGAGCTTAGGCGCCTACTAGCTCTGGTAAGGAGTGGGATCACAGTTACCTCCGTGGGAGGCAGGATTTGTCATAATTTGGTAATACCATAGGCCGACGTTGGGGCGGATTGCCAGCAGCATTTTGATATTTCTGTGAAGATGTAATAAAATCATTTTTACTTCTTCAACAATATCAAAATGAATTTGAAGACTGAATGCAGTGGAGTGGAGATGAAAGGCGTGGCAAAAATAACAAATCTAATCAAGGATAACATTCTGTAATAGTAAATATAATATTATTTTATTATTTTATTTTATATACGCTTCAACAGGCCAAGAAACCCAGCGAAAACATCATAACCCAGGCTTGAGTAAATCACATTGATTAATTGTGACCTCACCTGGAATCGAACCCGGAACCCTCGGTATTCTGGCTTCTCAGCCAGAGTCATGCCCACTGGACTACGAGGTAATTTTTTTTTTTTAAATAGAGTTGCGAACAAGGAATTCGTGTCGCATCAATATTCTTACTATTCTCAAAACAAGCTAAAAGCTTATGCTATGAGAATAGGACTAACTTAATGATGTTCTGGAATAGGGCTCGAACCACCGACTATCAACCACCGATCACTAGGTGAGCGTTATGACCACTACACCAACAAGCTACTCAAATAATAAATCTATAACTAATCAGGTTTTTTTTGTAAATCATTAAATTTTAAATTTAATTAAATTTGTTGACATATTAATAATTTAATAATCCCCCATGTGTTTATTTTTATTTAATTATTGCCAATCATTTACTTACTTTTTCCTCCCATCTCTTTACCCATGTGCTATTTTTTTCTTATAAACATGATTTTATTTTTAATCATTCCTCTCCGGTGCTGTTGAAATGGTTTCTAACCTTATTATGATAAAACCAGCAGTAACCCGTCAAAAATGATGGTATTTTAACATACCTATATAAAAAAATCGAAAGAAAATCCTGAAATTTTTTGTAAAAAATAAATTTTCGAAAATATATACTGTAAACAAGTTACGGACCTTACGAGGAGAGACAGACAGACGGACGGACTGATAGACAGACACACAGACAAATAAATTATTATAATTGGGATATCAGTAAACATACTAAATACATAGTTCATATTATTATATTAGTTATTCCTCCCTAATTTATTTAAAAATTCAGTAAATAATTAAAACATACGTTTAAGAATTTACGGGACACAACAAAATAAAATGTTAATCAATGTTAGTTTAACAAAATAAAAGTCATTATTTATTACCGATTTATCATAAAAAGTGTTATCATATTCAAAATGTTCATATATTAGACATTATTGACCCTAATATACACCAAATATTATGGTCAACAATGACCTCTTGACGGTTTTTTGTAAAAAAATAAAAAATAAAAATTTCAAAGTTTCTCTTAACTGAAGAAAAACAACTCAATTTTACCACAACCGTCCATTCAGGGTTCCCCTTATAATATAACTAATTTTAAATCGCATTTTTCCTGACTTCATCATACTTTGTTTTGTATTCCTACCTGTTCATGATGTCAGGTGCAATTATTATTGTTATTTTTTTCAATATTCTTTTTCCGAGTTGATTTATGCAAGCAAAGGGTAACTATATTACTTTAAATATTGGTGACTATTTGACTTTAATATTTTGATATTTCATCATTATATTAGTGATATATTAGAGAAAATTTATCAATAACTACTGAAGTTGTAAAAATATCTGTTGTATAATGTAATATTTAGCAACAAATAATGAAAAAAAAATCCAACATAGAATCAAAATATCACCAACCACTTAAAATTACATTTAATGATTAAACTCTCACCACAACATTCACACTATTAAACGCCATTCACTATTAAATACCTCTGTACTACAATTATATAAATGCTCTAACTTAAGAGAATTATGCATCAGTTTGAAGACGGACGTAATAGGCTGAAACCAGCATCACCAAAAATAATAAATAGTAAAAAAAAAAAATTTTTTTTCTAGATAATATTTTTAATAACCAAGCATTAACTTTGTGGTCAGACACTAATTTAATATGAAGCTATTTATTTGGGAAACTTGGTATGGAAGTGTATAGGCGTACTATGGGTCATTAGCCCTATAAACACCCTATAGACTTGTGTACCTACATTCCCATATTAATAGCTTCGTCTCTATGAGATATGTATAATAAATTTAGATTAATGGTATTACCTCCGTGAATAAAATCCAGTCGTGTCTTATTGAAAATTTTGAACATTCTCAAAATATTCTGATTTTTTTAAAAATTATAACCATTAAAATGGAACGTCACCATGAAGCTTAAAAAATAAAAAAATAAATAAACAAGCTATATTTTTAGCTACACGACCACTATCTTTTTTCACACTTCATTTAATATTCATCGTATCTACTATAAGAAATTATGTAAAAATAGTAAAAAAAACATACAGAATACATTATTCACAAAAATTTTCTCTAATAGTACTATTAAGAGAATATGACCCAGAGATAACATTTTGACAGAATGGTAGTAAACTTAGTAAAAACCACTACCAGATTTACGGTCTACCAGTTTCGAGACGTACCCGTCAGGACCAACACTACACTAGTACTACTAGTAGTGTAGTGTTGGTCCTGACGAAGAGACGGGTACGTCTCGAAACCGGTAGACCGTAAATCTGCTAGTGGTTTTTACCAAGTTTACTAACATTTTCAGTTTCAGTTTCAGTGCCGATAAATCGGCGTTTATTAGCTCAATAACTTTTATAACAGCTTGCATCAAAACATAATTAATGTTAAGAATATTTGCAGACTTTATGAATAAGATAGCAACAAATACTATATACATTCTGTTATTATGTCTAACCACAAAGTTAATGCTTTAAATGTTAATAATATTGATAACATTTTGCGTCATTTTCTCTTCTGACAGATAAATAATTGCAACCCCCACCCTCCTCCCTTACTACCCTCGTAGCTGCTCCCCGTAAATCATACGCAGACACAATGAAGCGATACAAAATTCATACCAGCGAGCTGTTGAGCTTTTGGGTTTGTTTCTCGGCTTACCGGGGAAAGGGAATATTAGAATAAAACGGACAGATGGCTCTGCACGCGTAAAATATCCCTTTTAAGAACCCGGCGCCGGAGAATATCGCCTAGGGCGTATCGCTGGCACCTCTGAATTGTGTTGTGAAGAGAATTAAAATAATATTTTTTTAAAAAAATGTACTATGGAGAGAATTAAAATAGTATTCAGATTAATATTTCTCATTTTAAATTTATTTTTTAATTTTAGTTTTGACAGTTACTTATGAATGTATGTTTCTCTACTACATGTGTGTCATAAACTCGTGTGTAGTAGAGGAGTATCATTACATTATACATTTACAAAGAATTTTGTGATAAAATGTACATATTCATCAGGTAATAAGTATATACAGGGTTATTTTTAAAACATTAATAACGTCGCAGGGCTATATTCCTGCTTTGATTATGAGTCGAAAATGTTCAAGCTATTATGACCTATAATATAAATAATTTAGGAGATATACGACATCAAAGTTTGCATTTTTTTTCAATATTTCTGACTTATTTTTAGTAAAACGTTGGAATCTCATTACAGTTTATAACAAATATGAAAAATTCATTATCTTTAATACAAGTCAAATAAAAAAATAAAAACCTTCGAATTCCAATTGGAAAACATTCCAAATAGAATTTTTTCAGAGTTTTTATCATTTTATTTAACTTGTATTGAAACGAACGAATTTTTCGTAATCGATATGAGTGACTGTAATGATAGTCCAACGTTTTATAAAAGATAAGTCATAAATATTGCAAAAAAAATGCAAACTTTGATGTCGCATATCTCCTTAACTATTGATATTAGGTCATAATAGCTTGAAAATTTTCGACTCATAATCAAAGCAGGAATATAGCCTTGCGAGGTTATTAATGTTTTACAAATAACCCTGTTTATATAGACAATCAAGTAATAATAAGTAAGTAATAGGTACATAGATATATAATAGTAAGTGAGTAATAATTAAAGTAATAAGTATGTAATAAAAAGTAATAAGTAAGTAATAATAACAACTAAGTAAAAGGAATATATATAATAAAAATAAAAATTTAATCATTTCTGAAGGAATTTTACACGTTTTTTTAAATGATTCATAATTTTCCTCAATCCTCATTTCAACAGGCAATTTCACACCTCTGAATGTGTAGTGATGCTGAGCAGTTGTGGTATGTATCATAGGGATATGTAAATTACCAAGTGTTACATTTCTGCTACTTGACACTCTTTGGGTCAGCTCGTTATCACTATGAATACCTTTATATGGTTGAACTATGCAATTTTGTTTGTAGATATTTTGTAAAGTGGGGACTTGCATTTTATTAACTCCTGTGTGTCGGTGAAGTAACGTAGGTCTACCTGTCATACACAATATGAAATATCTACCTTATTTACAAAAACTAAAACGTCACATTTTTTGTAATCATCGAATAGACATTTTCACACCAAAATTACTAAATTAAACTGTTAGGAATGTACGTATTTTTTAATTAAAAAATATTTATTCATTACTCTCGTATTTTCGGCCAGTGTGTAAGAGAGAGCAGTATATTGTGCATCGCAGTTAAATCGAGCAAGAAAGAGCACGACAATACCATACATTTCATGTAGGACAGAGATGGCGGTTGCTTGGGTTTCAGCGAAACCAAAAACGATATAGAAAGAGTACGATAGAGTCGGGTAACACGTGCTAGACAAAGACGGAGTGCATGCAACTGAAGCGAGCAGGCGACCGCGTCGTTGTATTCGGTTGCTATTGAAACTTCGGCGGAAGCGCACGCATATTCGATTTGCCATGATTTTATAATAATTTACTAAAATAATGCAAATATTTATATTTATCTTGCATAATTATATAAAGGGACCTTTAAAATATCTTATCTGTATTGTATATATGTATATTTTATCACATATTAAAAACTATGCTGATTTTTAATCAGGTAACGCTGTGTTACTCCACCGTCCCCAAAGATTTTTTTTAGCACAGTCTTTTAAGAGTTAAAAAGGTTTAATGTCGAATAATCATTAATAAATAAATGCACATGTATATTAATCTAACGGAAGATTAATATGCTTCAGTTACATTAAAACGCATGTCAAGAATATTTTGGGAAGGTGTTAGTGTGTAAATAATATTACGGTTATGATGTGTAGTGGTATTTACAGCGTAGTGTAGTGCTAGCGTAGTGGTTGTCCTGACGAAGAGACGGGTACGTCTCGAAACCGGTAGACTAAAAATCTCTGTAAGTGGTTATACCACAAAGTTAATGATTTAAATGTGGTATTAAAAATATTATTTAAATTATTTTTTTTAATAAATTAACAATTAATTGTAAAAGGCAAGGTTTCTTTAATTTTTTCTAAAGAATTTTGTAAAATGAACCTCGAAAATAGAAGAGGAAATGGATAATAATAGGCAAACTTTCAGTGCATATGGGATGCACGTATTGTCTTAAATACTTTTACTTAAATATGTGTCACCACCCATATAGATGTGTTAATTAAGCATTAACAAAGAAAACACATTAAATTTAATAAAGATAATTTAAAGAAGCCTCACAGAGACGAGGCAATTTATATGGGATTTTCTTTTTAGGGTAGTCCAGGGCAAATGACCTAAATGTATGTTAATTTTAGTTTAGGTATTCAACGGGAGTAAAAGTTGATTGGATGAGCTTTTGTATATAAATCAAAATATAACTTACTTAGAGCAGCAGCGAAACCCATCATAAAACAACTCGGGATTGAAAAATTCCCAAAGATGTAAAGGGACCTCAACGGGAATCAAACGTTAAAACCTCAGTGCTGCGGCGCCCACTGGACTAAAATGGTTGTTTTGTTTCATGTAAAAATGCTGATTTTGTAATCTTACTCAAGTAAATTTAAAAAATATTAGAATTTTATTCATTATTAATTTCCAATTTATTCTCTGTACTTGTAATTAGTCTCCAGCATACCTTGTATCCTCCTGAAGAAGGGACTGTAAGTCCCGAAACATATTGATTGTTTTAAAATAAAATTAGTGGTTTCAACTAGAGATGCACCGAAATTCCTTTCACATTCGGTATAGCCGAACTTCAGCAACTTTTACCGAACTTCGTCTTGGCCGAATTTCGTTTAAATCTGCCGAACTTCGTTTAAATCTATCGAACTTCGGTAACTTTTTAATTAACTAGCTTTGGCAGGCGACTTCGTTCGCGTAGACTTCGATTTCATCATTCAAAAACCTATAATTGGGATAAAAAGTGTTCTTTGTGCTTTTCCAGACAATAATCTATCTCAATGCCAAATTTCATACAGATCCGTTTAGTCGTTCTGACGGGATTGAGTAACAAACATCCATCCAACCATCTAAACTTTCACATATATAAATATTAGGTCCTTACATATGAAATTGGCGTTTTGCCGTACTGGCAAATTTGATCTCAAATATCTTCTCTTTGGTTAGGAATTCCAAATCCAAATTTATACAGCTATTAACTCATGTATTTGTGTTTTGAAAATTATAATTCATTTGTTTTTTTCTCAATTGTTTTTTTCTTTGCGTCACTCAGTTTACAAAATGAAAAACTTGAAATATCGCGTTATTTACGAGTACGAGTTCCACCGTGGCACCAGTGCTGCAGAAACGGCTCGAAGGATTAACGATGTGTATGGCGACGGTGCCGCAAAAGAAAACACAGTGCGTTTTTGGTTCCAACGTTTTCGTTCTGGAAATTTCGACCTGCAGAACAAGCCCCGTGGACGGCCGGAGACCAAAGTTCATAATGAAGAATTGAAGGCTATTGTGGAAGCGGATCCATCGCAAACCACATCCGAGTTAGCTGGAGGCTGCATTATTAGTGATAAAACTGTTTTAATCCACTTGAAGCAAATTGGTAAGGTGAAAAAGCTTGAAAGGTGGGTACCTCACGAATTGAGTAAAGCAAATCAACAAACGCGCGTTGACTGCTGCGTTGCATTACTCAACCGGCACAATAATGAAGGGATTTTAAATCGAATCATTACCTGTGATGAAAAGTGGATCCTGTACGATAATCGAAGCGCTCATCGCAATGGCTGAACCCTGCCGAACCAGCCAAACCATGCCCCACGCGAAAATTGACTCCAAAAAAGTTACTTGTGAGCGTTTGGTGGACTAGTGCTGGTGTCGTTCACTACAGCTTTTTTAAATCTGGCCAGACGATTACGGCAGATGTCTATTGTCAGCAACTGCAAACCATGATGGAAAAGCTAGCTGCTAAACACCGAGGCTGGTTAATCGCTCTAGGCCACTGCTGCTTCATGATAACGCTATACCACACACTGCACAACAGACGGCTACCAAATTAGAGGAGCTTCAATTGGAATGTCTAAGACATCCACCGTACTCTCCGGACCTTGCCCCAATAGATTACCATTTTTTTCGAAATTTGGATAACTTCTTGCAAAGGAAAAAATTCAACTCCGATGGGGCAGTCCAAACCGCCTTCAAAGATTTTATTGATTCCCGTCCGAATGTTTTTTTTTAGTAAAGGGATCGATGAACTACCTATGAGATGGCAAAAGTGCATAGATAGCAATGGTACATACTTTGATTAAATAAATATATTATAATAATAAAAAATCGGCTTTATGTTCCTCCCATAATAAACGCCAATTTCATATGTAAGGACCTAATATTAAATAAGTTGGATTTAAATAAGAAATGGAAAAGTGTAAAGAAATTTAATTTAAAATGAAATCTAGAAAAAATTTTGATTTATAAGTAAATATGTAACGTGTGAATGGATCATGTTTTTTATTCTCTAGAAAAGAAACCACATCAAATATCAATAATATACATGCTTTAATAAAATAAAATAATAAATTTTAATATATAATATTTTATAAAAACTACGCTGTGCCACTTAATTATTTAAAAAACAGAGAGTAAATAAATAATTACACATGTTTTCGTGATGGCGATCTGACCTGTTCATTGGGCAAAAGCGCGCGAAATTTAACCGAATTTCGGCCGAATTTCAGCCGAATTCGACATTCGGCAGAACCCACATTCGGTGCAACACTAGTTTAAGCAAAGTAAATTGTTTTAATTTTCAATAATACAATTTCGTCTCTGTGAGACATCTATAATATAATGATTGATTAATGATATCCCTGTGACAAAAATCCAGCACTGTTATGAAAAATTTGGACATACTCAAAATATATCCAGATTACTTTCAAAATTAATACAACTGTTTGTGGCACGAATTATAGGTGAGTTTATAAAGCGGCATTAGTCTAACAGTCATTTAGTTGATCAGATAATCTTTTAATTAGAAGATAAACGATCCAAGTCTGAGATGTTTTAAAGATATAAAATGAATTAAGAACTGGCATTGCCATTTTGAATATCTTGTACAAGTTGAGTGTAATAAGGTTAAATGCAGTAATTGATTGAGTTAAGCTGGTCCACGGAGTGCTCCAGCATCCCAGTATCTCTTTAATCTATTATTTAATAGCAGAGTCGGGAATTTTCTTCTTAACCAATGCTAAATGGCTTAAACACGGATAAAAATGCATTTTACGCTTGTGTTTACTCCTGTTGCAAAGAAAACACGAGTGATACGAATTTCCTTTATTTCTAATGCTTTTATTTATAACTAGCTGTAACCCGTCAGAAATGACGTAATTTAATAAGTCGGTTCTTAAAGATTAGGTATGCTAAATTTGGGTAAGACACGGCCTAGATTTGTATGGAAAATGTATCGTGCGGAGAGGGTGGGGTAAATAAAAAAGTTTATAATGAAAAAAATATATTAGAAAGTTACAGACGTTGCAGGAAGATACAGATAGACAGACAACAAAATTATTATTATTTGGATTAGCTATAACGCGTTAAAAATACGTACTATACTAAAAACATTTCAACCGAAAGTTAAGGCTATGAGAACAGCACTATTTAAAGAAGAGTAGCGTCTTGACAACGTTAGTGATGGACATTGTTACAAAGAGAATTATATAGTTTTGATTTTTGATAATTACCAATGACATATGCGGTATAGTTATTGATGCACTTTTTAGTTTTAATTGAAATATAAAAAAATATATTTGATTATACAAGTATAAAATCAATAATTTCATTCTATTTAATAATAATTTTGAAATCATACTTACGGTGGAATTGGTGAACGTTGCATCGTTGTGTAGAGTGATCACTTAGGCCAGCTCATACAGGTTGTAAGCCCTGAGCTTTCGTACAAAAGACTTCCATACATGTTTCTCATGTAAATTGTTTCGTCTGTGTGAGACTTCTATAATTTGTCTTAATTATATTTTTACATTAAAATGGTATATACTTTTCCGTACTTCATTAGGTATTTTTATAACGTTTTATAACATCAAATATAGTTTTTTTGTCAACTTTTTCGAAGACAGGAGGTGGAAGGGGGGATCTCAGTCAATACAATTTCTGGCCAACATTTCAGGTCCCACTATGCGACACATCAGCCCTAAAGATAAACCCTGCAATATAATCTGAAACGTCGACTAGAACGGTCGCATAAATACAGTAGAATACCCCAGAAAACTAAAACTCAGACCACAAGATCTTTGTTTCTCTTAAAAGCCAAAAAGAATTCAATATTTTTTTATTAAAAAAAAGCTGATTTTTTAGGTCAGATTGACCCCAATGGATAATCATTTAGGACAAGGTGATTAGTACAGTTACATTTTACAGTAAAACATTAATACAATGTACAATAAAAGTGTAGTACAATATGCGACTACAAGATGAACGAAGTCTACAATCTCCGCATGACATAATAGGCACGTAGGCTCCTAGTTCAAACAAGTCAAAAAATGTATACCCTCGTCTTTGTGGCAATATTTTTATTTATTTATGTTGATTTCCGAAGATACGCGTCTTACACGCTCAAATTATTTTCGGTCAGGAGTGATATAATTTCTCTCTTAAACTGAGGTTGTGTCATGTGAAATATGTCGATGTTAGGGTTACACGACGTGACCTCGTTGTACTGGTTTATCATTCTAGGTAGAGGAGTGAAATAACCTATGTTGGTGTTGTAGACCTTTGTGTGGAATAGTGTTTGGGATCTCAGAAACCGGGCAGGTACAGATGATAGATTGATAATGTTCCCATAATATTAAACTAATATAACACAAAACACCTGTCTTTTTTCCAGTAATTTAAAATCAAATTATGTATAAATGCATAAAACGCTTAAAAAACTGCACAATGCTTAGAATCGGGATTATCTACTGTAAACCATCTTCTAAATGCCTTTGAGCGTGCAGCCTTCCAGCAAGAAGCCAGCAAGGGGTAGACGGTTGACTTTCAAAGGCAAGAGTGAGCGTTTCAAAGCCTTTCCTCCTTTGAGCACCTGACCTTTGATCGAATACTCAGCCAGGTGCAAAAAGCTACCTTTGATCCTGCAACGTTGAGACGCTGAAGTCATAAGTGGGATAAACAGAAAAAGTATTTCAAAGCCTCAGTATGAAACCTTCTCTGGTTGCAAGCAGATGCAGACCGACAATCAGGATACTTGTTAAATATATTTATAGCTCTAGTATTTTTGATGTTAATCATTTTAAAAAACGATATTTAAATAGGTATATATTAATTTGAGAAAACTAACTAACTTTGTATAAACTGATTATTTTTAAACAAACATGCGTTTCGATACTGTACTGTATCTTTGTCAGGACGGACGCACAATAAGTTGTAAGAGTCAAGGGTTAGGTGGGGGTGTGATATCATTTGTGTGTTGAGGAGAGAGGTGAAGCTTGACAGCGAGATATTGAAATGAGGAGTATGTTAAATAATAGGTTGTTCGTCAAATTTAATTGGTTGTTTATTAACAGTATTAAATAATTAAAGAAGTGATTTTAGAGAAGAAAATATATTGAAATGATTAAAAAAAAACTAACCCATAAAAAACAAGTTTTTATTACACTCCCTTTCTCATTTACTAGTGGAAACTGGTTTGGCGCTTAACCTACGCGTTGGGCTTCGGTCGGGCGACGCTACAAAAGGGAGTAATAAAAAAAATCCAAAAATCCAAAATTATACTATAATCAGGTTTAGTGTCTACCAGATGCGTCGCAGTCTCTGCATACAACTGAGTAAGTTGTATGAGAAAACCATTAAAAATTTCTAAAAATCCAAAATTATACTATAATTATTTATTTTTTTAACGAAAATTTAATAGATCTTTTTTATCATCGCCAAGAGTCTGCTTGCAAAGTTTCAACTTGATCGGATCACGGGAAAAGGGATATAAATCCATCCAAAGTTTTTGCGTCAATCGGACAGACAGACGCCACGAGTTAATATAAAGGGAGTAAAAATGATCCAGTTTTAATATAAAAATTGAGATTAATAAGATTTTCAATAAAATAAAAGTATAAAATTATGCTGTCGGCCATTTTAATTGAAAGATCGACCAGAGTGAATGACATCACGCCTAAGTAACCATCACCGTTTCTCTTGAACTGTTGTTTTAGACACAATGTAATGTTTACTTAGGCTTGACGTCACGTAGACGCCATGACACCTGCGGGCGTTTTCGCGCGAAATTAAAAATAGGTAGATTAAAATGCATTTTTTTTTCGTTAAAACTTAGTTTATTACTGAAATAACGTTATTTTCGATAATAATAGACGTGTACCTAGATAGTAGAAGGTGATTGCAAAATATGTCATCATGTCTATTATAATAGATTTGGTATTTAAGTAATTTTTAAATTATCTAGCCTCTATTATTTGAATATAAGATTTTGAATAAGTTTTTTTTTATAAAAGTGTGGCCTGTCTCCAATAGATGATTTGCGAATTTTGAGAAAATATTATTAATAATACATTCTAGGTGTTATTTAATTCTAATGTTAAAACAACCCTATGCCATTGTCAATTATTGTTTTTTGTAAAGGAGTAAACCTATATGACTCAACCTTTCCTCTCCGGTGGGGTAAGTTGAGTTAACATTCCCTCTGATAATGTGAACATCCAGAGATCACAGTTTAGATATTCACCCGTAATATATTTATGTATACCTTCAATAAAATAATAACAGTTTATAAGTTTTTACCGCGCGCAATAATTTTTTTTCTCGAGGGAATTGAAGTAAATTTCTCAATGCATATATGTATTATAGGGGGAGCGGTGCGGGGAGCGCAGTGCGCATGGCGCTAATTGCGGAAAGCTAATATCATTTCAAGTACATTACCTTCTTTTCTATCTCGGGAAAATGAGCACCGGGGAACGTTGCATCTCAGTCGCAGCGGAGAAGCTTCACGGGAACAGGTTCAAAAATTTTAGTACCTCCTTTTTAAAAAATCATCCAATTGTAACCTAAATTTCAGGCTCCCAGTGTGGTGTCACTACTTGAGTAGAATATAACCGCCAATATCTCCTATCATCATATAGGATCTATCGGCCTTTATGATCACAGTACATTTATAAATCTTTAGTATTTTTCTATGTATTTTATTTTCATAATCATTCAAAGGCAAACAGAAATGAAACAATTTTTTATAGGATACGTAAAAATATTGGAAAATTATAAAATTAGTTAAATATATACAATTAAGAGATCCTGAAAATTTTTCATTTATGAAGATAGAAGACATAAGCGGTTCACGATCGATATATGCCTTGGTAATTGAATTACCCGCAATAACACGTAATCAGCCAATTGGTGACCTTGAGACCGATGGATGGTACCCGCTGTAATTGTTCGACATGCAATTTTCGGAAACTCGTAGTCTTTTCATAAAACTGCATTGCGACCCTCGACGAAGCACGTAAACTTAATACATTCTGATGGCGGAGGCTATCGAGGAATCCTGGAGAAGTTAACTCTTAAAAGACTGTTAAAAAATACATTCGGTAACGGTGGTGTAACACAGTGTTACATGATTAAAAATCGACATAGTTTCTAATATATGATAAAAAAAATATATTTTCTGTGATGTACTTACTATCGCGTCGTGACTTCGGGATTCTTCCAATAAAAGAGGTTGTCGGTTACTCTTGGTGGCAACAATACGTTATACAGAGGTTACAATGAACGACAGCGGTCGGTCTCGATATAATGTTATATAAAGCCCAGAGACGACATGCGCGCGACCTTATAAAGCATTTGCTCTCTCTTTCATGCTCCGTCTCTTTCATGCTTCGTGACATACGTCCCTCAGGTCTATTACATTTTCAGTACAGACAGGACTTCTTAAAGGTCCTTTTATATAATTGTGTAATGTAAACATACATATTTGCATTATTTGGGTAAATTATCATTAAATCATGGCATATCGAATTTGCGTACGCTCACGCCAACGTATCCATACCAACTGAATTCAACGACGCGGTCGCCTGCACTCCGTCTTTGTCCAACACGCAATCTACCGTACTCTTTCGATTTGTTTTCTCTTTCACCGAAACCCAATCAACCGCCCTCTCTATCCTACAAAAAATCTGTGGTACTGTCATGCTTTTTGTGCTCGATTTAACTGCTGCAATATTCTACTCTCTTTTACACACTGGCTGAAAATACAAAAGTAATGAGTAAATATTTTTTAATTAAAAAATCCGTACATTCGTAACAATTTCATTCATTTTAGTGTGAAAATGTCTATTCGATGATTACAAAAAATATGACGTTTTAGTTTTCGTAAATGTGATGTTCTTATTATCTTATCGTGACTTCGGGATTCTCCAATAAAAGAGGTTGTCGGTTTCTCTTGGTTTATTAATGGCAACAATACAGCGGTTACAACGAACAACAGGTCTGTATCGATATAATGGTAGAAAAAGCCCAGAGGCGACATGCGCGCGACCTTATAAAGCATTTTCTCTCTCTTTCAAGCTCAGTCTCTTTCATGCTTCGCGACATATGTCCCTCAGATCTATTACAGTAAATGAGGTAGACATTTCATATTATCTATGACATGTAGACCTATGTTACACCACCGACACACAGGAGTTAATACGGTGAGTCCTTGTTCTCTTTCTGTATCCCTGGAACAGGTGTGTATTCATCGTGACCTATTAGCTACATTTTAAGCTACTGTACAAAACTACAATGACGCACCTCAGAGATGTGTCGGGACAATAACATTTCGCAAATTTGATTGGTCGTGTTATTTAAACGTTGTGAACGTTATTTGACGACCGTCGTTAAAAGTGCATCCAGTGTTTGAATGCAGCGGCCGGACATAGCGATGAATATTCATGCCGCAACAATATTGCCCTCGCCCGGTCCGCGCAACGCTGGACCATCAAACTCCGGCCCGCAGCGGGAATATCCACAAATTGCACAAGTCCCCGCGAACTGCGCGGATTCGTTCAGCAGAATTAATTTGCGAAGGGACGTCGGGAGTTGGCAATAACTTTATGCAATTTATTGTTGGAATTCTCAACCAAAGTTTTGTATTGCATTCAATTTGAAGTGAATTTATTAAAATGGCCGGTCTGCTATTGTGAATGATGTTTATCTGCTGAGCTGTTTATAATAAGTTTTAAACCCAAGTCATAAAACAAATATCTAGGTTACAGATAGGGATTATGGATGAGATTTTGTTGTAGTAAAAATAACTCTTTATTTATTATTTACTCATTTAATTTAAGAGATTCAGTATACAACTGAAGTTCCAATTGGAAATGGAATCAAAAGGAGACAGATAAGTTAAGATTATTTTTAATGTTTGGAAATGATCAAATGCTTAATACCTTAAGTTGAAAATATATTTTTTTATTAGAACAACTCTCAGTTATAAAAAATTAGCCAGTGAACAGTGTTAAACTCTTTTACAAACTTTTTATCTGAGTACTTCAGCTATTAAAGGATTATTAAATTAAGAATTTTTTATTATTCCTTTCGTTTTAATGTCTTAAATAAAAGAATTATATAATTTCTGGAATATTTATTTATTTACATACTCTTGTTGTATGTTTAGATTAACATATATAATTTAAACACAGTTTGTTTTTGATGTACTCAAAATTCTGGAGATATTAATAATGTTCAACTTAAGTAACTTACAGGGTGTCCAATGTTAAAGTCCAAATTAATCCTTTGGTTAAGGAACATTCTTTGAGTTTCAAATAAGGTTATCTCAAATTCAATAGTTTCGTGTTCAAACTTTTTTTGGTACCAGAGAAAAGAGCACTTTGACATAAAAACTAAACAAAAAACCATAATGATGAAATTTTCATACGCATGGTATGATAGTGTAGCTACCACATGAGCTACAAAAAAAATGCCAACGGCTAGTTAACTCCTGTGTGTCGGTGATGTAACCTAGGTCTACCTGTCATACAAAATATAAAATATCTACCTTATTTACGAAAACTAAAACGTCACATTTTTTGTAATCATCGAATAGACATTTTCACACCAAAATTACTAAATTAAACTGTTAGGAATGTACGTACTTTTTAATTAAAAAATATTTATTCATTACTCTCGTATTTTCGGCCAGTGTGTAAGAGAGAGCAGAATATTGTACATCGCAGTTAAATCGAGCAAGAAAGAGCACGAAAATACCATACATTTCATGTGGAACAGAGATGGCGGTTACTTGGGTTTCGGCGAAAGCAAAAACAAGTTAGAAAGAGTACGGTAGAGTCGAGTAACACGTGCTAGACAAAGACGGAGTGCATGCGACTGAAGCGAGCAGGCGACCGCGTCGTTGTATTCAGTCGCTAATGAAACGTCAGCGGAAGCGTACGCAAATTCGATTTGCCATGATTTCATAATAATTTACTAAAATAATTCAAATATGTATGTTTACCTTACCTTACCTTATCTGTATTGTATATATGTATATTTTATCACACATTAAAAACTATGCCGATTTTTAATCAGGTAACGCTGTGTTACTCCACCGTCCCCAAAGTTTTTTTTTAGCAGTCTTTTAAGAGTTAAAAAAATGTTTTCCCCTTTTTGCAGGTATTTTAGTTTCTGCCAAAAAACTCTCAAAGGAAAGCTTCATATATCATCAAACATAGATATGAACATAAATCATTTCGAAGTATTTGTGGGGGCAATGTCCGCACAGCGTCAGCAGTTTTACTAGCACCGGGTTTGCATCCACCGTATCTGGGAGCGTTGACCGAAAAACATTGCATTACTCCGATTTCCACTGTCTGATTATCACTGTGGGGGTAATGTCTGCACCACGTCAGCAGTCCATTGTCTGGATTTGCTGACCTAAGTACTTCCAGTCGCGAACCAGACATTCAAAGTTCATCTACGAACCGAATACGAACGAAGTTCATAAACTGAACCGAAATCACACCACTCACTCGGAGTTTCGAGAGTCAGTCTACTTCTGCTTCCTTACCGTACACTTTCACTGGCTCTCGGAGCTTAACTCCGGGAGAAATAAATTTTAACAATACAATCGATAGATTTTTCAGTCCATCTTGCGAACATTTTCCTAAACGATTACATGAAAGCACAAAACAGAAGATCGCTTCAATTTAATATACTCTTGCTACTCTAAATTGCAGAATCTATTCCATATTAACTATAATACAAACGTTTTTCAATAACGAAGGTTCCATGAAAGAAATAAATAGAATGTCAAGTTTTTAAAGTGGCGAGAGTCGTGACAGAATGTGAATTATTTGCTTACTACTCAGAAAAATTCACCTTCAGAACAAAAAGAGGATTTTACATCTATTCCCGATGCGATGGCCAGTAAGTACACAGGAGGACAAAATATGGAAAAAGGGAGTAATGACATGATAGAAATGAAAAGAGTGAGGTGGTATGATACAAATGCATTGTAATAGGTAAAGAAACACAGATGATCGCCGAACTCCTGACCACGAGTGTATTCCTTCTCCTTTGATTTCTCTGCAATGTTCAATAAATTTGCAATAATTATCTTTATAGATCTTCAATTTTAAGCACTCTATACATAGTAGATGTGAAGGCAAGATACTTCTATTGAAAGATTACTTCGAGATGGTCAATTCGATCAATAATTGACTCAAAGATTCAACCCTTGACGATAGATTTCAACAGAAGGTAGATTACAACCATTGAGGTTAAGGAGAAATAGAGAGAGGGGATTTACGACGTCAAATGCCAGATTTGTCGCGCGTGCTGCCTAGAAATAGGCAAATACCGAACAACATCATTATCACCAGTGTGTTCCTCTAATAAACGAATACTTAGGCTAGGCGCGCACTACGAACTTTTCGCCGCGCGGCAAGAAAACCTGCGACATTTTGACGTGCGGCGAAAACAGCAGGCGCGCGTACTACGGCATAATGCCGCTGATCAGTTTGAAAATGGATTTAGTAGAAATGGCTTATATTTCCACTCTCATACTTAGAGCTCGCAAAAAAAGAAGCGATTCTGGGTAAATCCTCTAATTCATGATCATTTTAACAACGGGCAGTTCTTTAAAATATTTGGTGAACTTAGCGATTATCCCGAAAACTTCTTCTAATATTATCGAATGAATAAAGAGTGTTTTTATGAACTATTAAAACTAGTTGGATCTTCTATCACATCTTCATCCAGATCAGCAGAATTATTGCTTGTAGCCATTGTACTTTCACAAGATGCGTTATTTTGCCGCTGACCGCCGCGCCGCAAGCGAGTTGTAACATTTTACAGATTTTTCGCCGCTGCGTTATTTTGCCGCTAAGTGCGCGCACTACGATTCAAAACCCTTTGTTACAACACTGCGGTGCGACATTAGGCCGCAGCGTTTTTTCGCCGCGCGGCGAAAAGCTCGTAGTGCGCGCGTACCCTTATCTTTTTACGTTGTTTTTTTTTAAATTTTTATTATTCACGATGAAGTTTTACTAAACCACGTACGAGTTAGCCTCGCGGTCTAAGACTCCTTTTACCATATTAAAATACCATATGGGTCGATATCCTCAACACTGAAGGCCTGCGTTGAAAACCACTTACCCAACTACTTGGATACAACCCCATTCCCCTCTCCCCCCCCCGCCAGACGTACATGTGATATTTAAAGTGAGGCTAGGTAAACTGTTAAATTTAAAATGTTTGAGCGGTTTCGCGTAGAAAAAATGCCAACAAAATAAACCGAAGCGAGTTTTTTTCTCACCGAAATAACAGCGTGTCTTCGAGTTTTTTGCTCGCTTATAAAAGGTTTTGACAAGGACATAAATACACAGGTTGAACATGAAGTTTTTCTGATTTTCATAAGTATATGATGTGTTAGAATCACAATCTTCTAGAACTACAATATTCAACGTCAATTTAAGTCCAACAAGTAAGGAAGTAAGTTGGTATTCATGCACTTTTTTTGCAAGAACCGTAAAGAAATTTGATTGTATTTTTATTTCACTCTCAGATTACTACGAACTAATTTTAAAATTCTCTAAATAAAGGAATTTGAAATCAATGGAACATACATCAAACATAACACATAATATCATTACAATGATTAAAAATGTCCTTAGGTTTTCACGGCCGTTCAGAATCTTATGTGTATAGTTTTCTGGGATAATTTAATATTTGTTTAAAATTTTTACACGTTTCGAGGGCATTTCTGCCTTCTTTGGGACAAAAAATATTTTTTAACTATTTTTCTAAGTGTAAAAAGTTTGATATTTGTTTTGGTGGGAGGAGATAAAAGGAGAGTGGTTACAAATTAAGTGGACACAGAGTAGGTACAATTGATTAAGAGAGATTTCTATTCACAAAATTAACTTGATTATTTATAATACTGTCACGAGATTATGACTGTGGGAGGTAAATGAAACACTTTAATTATTCAAACTTTTATTTGATAAGCATTATCACTGGACACGAATTTAATTGGAGCA
Organism: Agrypnia vestita; assembly: GCA_016648135.1. Taxonomy (NCBI): domain Eukaryota; kingdom Metazoa; phylum Arthropoda; class Insecta; order Trichoptera; family Phryganeidae; genus Agrypnia; species Agrypnia vestita. The sequence continues at coordinate 57,172 of JADDOH010025061.1, read as the reverse complement.
CTGTTCTTTAATACATACTAAATGTTTCTAGAATATTTCACACATCAATTGAAAAAATTCGTTCATGAATCTTTGCCGTACTTTTTTCTATTGCTAATACTCGAGTCAAATATCTGTCGCTTGGCCACACATGCTCTGGCCACATTGCTTTGTATAGGGACTTCTATGCCACACTTTTCAAAAATAAATTCACGAGAGATATATATAGGCGCACTCACCCTTTTATACAAAACATGTTGATCTCGCGATGCCCCGAAAAATGTTCTACACATTTCCAGTATCCTCTTCATATATCCAGTGACTACGAGAATAGTCCTGTCGATTCCAGATTAGTGTGTACCGCCGTTCGATAGCTTGTAATTCCTTACAATTCTACCATCCCATGATAATACGTAAAAATTTATAAACACTTTTCCTAACTTTTTATATTTCTAGGTGTCCAAGTGAAATCCTTCAGTATTGGAATGCAAGATTGAAAACTATATTTAAATCAAAAGAATGAAGTTATTTTATTAGTTGTTCGCAAATTCTGAATAATTGTTACAGTTTTTTACCATTCATCTCAAAAGCTCTTTCAAACTTTTTTGACATTTTTTCTGTGTCACAAAGTGAATTTTTCAAAATTTGAAGAAATTCTTTTTCATATGACAGATTTGTTTATGCATCATATTACCTAATAGTTTTATGTAATATACATTTTTTGTTACAAGAATGATTAATCGACGAAAATAAAACAAAAAAATTTATTGGAATTCGGTCCAAATTCTCTTTTCTAATATTCTTATTTATTTTTCCTGTTTCTTTATTGAATTTGGATACTATAATCCCACGCACACTAAATATGATAAAAATATTTCTGATATTCCTCGTGCCTTTTGAAGGTTGTATAAATATCATTATGAGACCCCTTATACATCAAAGACTGAATACATTTATATACTTAAATAAAATAACTGTTTGTTATGTTGTTTATTTAAGAAAATATTTTCTTATTTATTATTTATATAGTTTATTTTTTTACACATAACGAGAATAAACGTGGTGTCTTTAAAAAAATGTATCTTGTGTTTATTCGTCAGTGTTCAACAACATTCCTTTAATAATCTTATTTACGAAGAAGCTGATTTTTTCGGTAAATATTATTATATATATCTGTGTATTATTCATATAACACAAGACAGTAAAATTAATGAATTAGTATTTTATAAACGATGAAAATACCTTCTTTCACTACTTGTATTCCCTACCTTTGGAGAGTCGTCATCTTCATTGTCATCAACATCGTTATATTCATCGTCATCTTTATCTTAATCTTTATCATTATCATCTTCTTCATCATCATCGTTATCTTCATTGTCACCTTCATCATCACCATCGTTGTCATCTTCATCGTCATTATCATATTCATCATCATCGTTACCTTCATCGTCATCATGGGTCTCACTTGCACCTCGCAATACGTTCGGTCGGTGCGGAGCGCAATTATAGATATTACTGAGCTGCAAGCATCGTCATCGTCATCATCATTGTTATCTGCATTCATTTGTCATCATCATCGTCATTTGTATCATCATCGTCATCATCATCGCCATTTTCATCCTTTTCTTCATCGTCATCATCACCACCGTTACCTTCATGGTTATCTTCATTGTAGTCATCATTGTTATCATTATCGTCATTATCATCATCATCATCGTCTTCACTATCATCATCATCATAGTCATCATTATCGACATTATCATCATCATCATCGTCATCATTATTAATCTTTTTTGAATTAATTGAAGTATTGGCCATTGTTGTTGATGCATATTTCCATTTAAATGGAAGTTCGTCGATACCGGAGTACTTTAAAAATTAAAGCATGGAAACATTTTATTCAGTTTAAATATAAACAGGTTTTTATGAGGTTAATAATTTTTGAGTAAAAATGATATCAATTAGTATAAAATTATATATGTCTCACAGAGACAAAACTATTTATACAGAAAAGTATGTATGGAAGTCTTATTTTGGCGATTACAGGGCTAACGTCCTCTCTGCTGGCTTAAGTGAACACTTAACACAATATAACGTTCAACGATTCCACCCATGATGGACCATACATCTATCAAATTTGGAAAGTTGAATATAAATTTATCTACGTCACTTAGTACGCCATCGTCATATATGGTTGAAATTTGTGATTCCAATGAAACAGTATATAAATGTCAACACCGATAAGGACAGTTTTATATTTTTTAATTAGCATTTAAAGTAATAGTAGCAGTAGTTTTTAACTATCAGTAGGTATTATTTTTTTGTATATTTACTTTCCCATATAAACAGCGTCGTCTGTGAGACATCTACAACTTATCTTAAATAATGATGATCTCTCTGGGGACAAAAAACATTATTTGCGTTCTTTAAAATATGTACACATTAAAAAATATCGTAAAAATGAGTGTTCTCGGCTTAAAATAAATGAATTCGGCAGTAAATAAGAATTTGTTCTTTGATTCACAAAGGTGAGTGAAGACGATTCAAATGGATAACTTTCTCCTTTGAGCCCGCGACCTTTGAAGGACTGCTGTGCCAAGTTCACCGGGCCCTTTGATCTGGCGAGCCTGAGCCGCTGAAGATTAAGTGGAATAAATGGTAAAATGATACTAAAAACCTTTAAACTCTTGATAGTCTATTCCGAGAAATACATAACTCGACTACAAAATAATGAAGCTCATTAAAGATGTATGTTCGTGTGCAATGGCGTAGCGATTCCAGATCTTAATGAGACAAGAATTCTATTCAAATTTTTGATAATAAAAACGAAAATTTTGTATCATTAAAATTACTCCTTTCAAGGGATTACAAAATGGTGATTAAAAGAAATTATATGAAAATTATTATTTATTAAATATTCATTTTTAGTTAATTTAAATATAAATATATATATTATTATATATATATATATATATATTATGTTAGTTCTAACTACTTTGGGGGTAACCCGCGTCAAATTCTGGTCGTCAGGACCAGTCGTCTGCCGACGTTTCGAAAAGATCTCACTGTTCATCTTCAGGGCGCCTTGTCGATGAGCTGCTTCTCCAAAAAGCGTACAACCGTTTGGGTCCGGAGCTCACCGTCAAGTGAAAGTTTGAAAAATTCTGCGTCAGGTGTTTGTGGAGGAGTGGGTTTCTCCAACGACGCCGTTAATGTGTTTGCTCGGCTTCTAGTAATCCGTATATTTACTTTATTATCGTCATTATACAATATTGAGAAGGTTGGATTTTCTAATTGCTTCGGTGTTTTCATCGTGATTTCTGGTTTATTATTATTAATATTATTTGTATTAGAAATTTGATTATTATTATTAAGAATGTTACTCCATGCGGTCAGAAGTCGAATGCTATCGTCTCTGTTGTTCATTATATTATTATTTCTTTTATTTATTTCAATTGCCTCTCTGTAGATTCTAAATGTTTCATTATTGAGGCTGGCAACTACTTTTGAGTTGTCGAAGTCTATTTTATGATTCTCCGTTAGAGAGTGGTGGACAAGGGAAGAAGTTAGTTTCCGATTTTTTATATCTACGCGTAGATTAGATTTAACATATATATATATATATATATATATATATATTTGAAGAATATGTACATAACTTTTTTATTATTAAATGGATCTGATACAACCAATATCCCAGAGTACCTTTTGAAATACCGGTTTCGCGATGACATCTGCCCTTCAGATTCGGATCTTTTGAAATATGGAAAACTAATATACATATGTAGATTATGATGACATATCATACACTAAGTATTAGAAAAAAAATCTAATTCAATTAATTTGCTAAATATGACAGAGGTTTAAAGAGAAAATTTCAATTTCACACATTAAAATGACCTTTTTTATGAAAAAAATAAATATTCTTCATTAAATAGTAATTTTTGTGATGTAAAAATATTCGTTAAATTAGAAAAATATCTATCAGATGTGTAGTTTTCGAGATATTTTAGTCAGAAATACGTAGGGATGATTTTGAGAAAAATGCGTTGAAAGTTTTATTTACACTGCTTTAAAATACTTACTGTATTGACTTTTTCAGAGAATATTCTCAAAAAGTAATAATTTTATGAACTATTTTTTTTTTTCAAAATTTCACTACATTTGACCACTTTATAAAAAAATCCATTAATTAGTGATAAGACTAATTTTTATAGTTAATACAAATAGCGGCCGCACTCGCGCTGTCTTTGGCAAGACCTACTGATCGGACCGTCCAACCAATAACAGCGACCACTTTCGAGGCTAAATTTCAACTCCCAGCCAATATTTGCCATCTATTTGCTAGCAACTCACCTAATCTGATAGCGATAATATCAAAATTCTTGTTAGTAAATGACTTAAATATATAATTAATCATTTCCTTTATTAGCAACATGTCATATAAAACTTGTAAAATGGCACAAATCGCTCTTTTAGGGCGGATCGCCAAATTTAAAGAAGAAGAGTATTGAGACACGGTTAGTTTTATAAATTTTGTATTTATTGTAATGGAAATTAAAACATCGAAACTTACGCCGGCCGCACACTGGGTTTTGTACGAAATTGAGTAGTACGTATACGTACGAATACACAAGTACATTCCTGACCTGAGAAGTAGTATTGAACATCGCACACTGTACACGATTTAGTAGTGCATGCACGTATACATGCGATGTCCGACACGATCCGGATTTGTTCGGAAATTTTTGCGATTTCGTATGATGGATATTGAAAAATTTGTCAATTTGATACATGACCACAAATGTGGGACAAAAGTGATTCAACTGCATGATCATCAGCGCAGATCATGGCGGAGAATCTCCAAAGAATTAAAAATACGTATAAGTTAAATAATTTGGTTTAATGAAGGTGAGGTATAATTATGTACTTCGAACAAAAATCTTTTAAATATTTCTCCGATGTTATGAGGTCTCTTTGCACTTCGATTCTCCCCAGCATTTGTGAATCTATTAGATAGAAAGTCATGAAATTTCTCATTATTTAAGGCTGCCAAAATATGATGGAATTTACCATCCCTTCTATTCTATTTCGTTCACCCATTTGGTTATACGATGCTGGCGACGCCCTAGCAGCCTACGAGTAAGAAGGGAGTTTTCCAAAAGATACAGATTATTCATTTGGCACAAACATTTTTGGAGAAATGCGAAAAGTAACTGATCGTGACCAACGCAAGACGCAATCCATGTGCGCGCTCCATACGTACGAAAATAATCGTACGAATACGTATATAATAATTTGTATCCAAAGTGCGACCGGCCATATCGTTTTTTCCTGTTAACGTTTATACTAATTAATCACATGTTGATGTTACGACTATGTCAAGTATTGACGTGCAGTACGATACGGAAGGCTTACATACTTACTTTCTTACTTACCATCACGCCGTTTCCCCGTAGGGGTAGGCAGAGAGGATAGAGCGCCACACTCTTCTGTCCTGACATACAACTCATCCACATCTTCGCATGCAAGCTCGCCGGTTGTTGAGGCTTCTAACGGGACCATCTTCCAGTATCTGGTTGGTCTGGTCATGCCACGTCTTCCGCGGTCGCCCCCTCTTTCTGGCGCCATCAACACTTGCATTATATATCTTTCTTACCATTCTTTCCTCATTCATTCGCTCAACATGCCCAAACCATCTGAGCGACAGAAGGCAGGATATATATGTGATATTAAATAAAGTCCGAGACACATAACAGAACCGGAAAGCTTTGCACGGAAGATTCTGAGCGCCCGTGAGAACCTTTTTTATAGTTGATTAATTTCTTCTTGATTTTTTTTGCGAAAGCAGAACGCTGTCAACATCCAAACTCCGGCAATTTTTTACTACCCCTGTTTACGACGGGGAGGCAGCGCCGGGAGTAATAGCTGTTTTCGGATTCCACACACGAGAGCCCACTAAAATATTTTAATTCATCGAATCCCGAAAACCAATAATAAGTAGGCTCTGTGTTGTGACACAAGTTAATGGCCAAACTCGAGGGTTGATCTCGCTAAACCAAATGCGGCGGAAGTCCATTTTAAGTGCGTGAAATAAAATTAAAAAAAACTAACCCATAAAAACCAAGTTTTTATTTTACTCCCTTTCTTTGTAAATTGAGTTAACCATCATGTAATAATTGATTGACTGAAAATTAAACATGTCTAGACAAATATCTATGTCAAAAATCTCTAAAAATATCTCTTAATTATTTGATTTCTTCCCAAAAAACCGAAGTGTGCTGTCATGTATGAACCAATTGTCATAAATTTTCGAAATTCGTAGCGAAGTACTTATTATACTTACCGACGGAGTAATTCAAATTTTAAATATTCCGTGACGTTATCGGGCCGCCGGCGCCGTTGGTAGTAATCACACTTTTGTAATGATTCAAATTTGAAAAAACCATTAAAATTTCTAAAAATCCAAAATTATACTATAATTAATATTATTTTTTAACTAAAATTTGATAGACCGTCGCCACGAGTCTGCTTGCAAAGTTTCAGCTCGATTAGATCACGGGAAAAGGGTTAAAAGTCGATCCAAAGTTTTTTCATCAAGATAACAAGCAAGCAGACGCCACGAGTTAAAAGAAAGGAAGTAAGCTGAAAATTGTGGTTCGGCATCGTAAAACGTATGTATTAATGCATTTTTTTTTCTTGTGATATATAAATAAAATAAAATAATATTTTCACGAAATTGTGATGGAGGGAAACGAAATGAAACACTTAACTTTTTAAGAATATTTTTATTTGTATCTTCTGAAATACAATTTATGGATAGTTATAAATTATTGAATTACATGTCAACTAGCTAGTTGTCGTATAATTCAGATTTTAAATATTTCATAATATTTGCCAAGTAAATATAAAATTTAGATTTTTTATCCAAATATGTGTTTAAATAAAAGTCACGATTTTCGTTCTCACTGCGCGCCTCTGCAAGTGTATTGTTTTGCTAAATTAAAGGTAAGCTTATTTTAAAAGAACTTTGTGTAAGAAAACTTAAGAACGGCATACTGCCCCACTAAGCTAAAAGGCAGTAAATGCATACATTTAAAAAATGTTTTTTTTTTCAAAAATGTTCTTATATAGAATGTGTGGGACTGCACAAACCTCCCCACATACTGGAATAAAGTTTTATTTATATATTTTTGGTTTTGGATTTGGATACTTAAGAAGATATTTTACCTTTCTAATAAGCTTGTTTGCTGTATTTCCACCAAAATATTAAAATGTAATCATTTTTTATGTGTAGTGTATGCATCAGGGGTATGTAACATGTAGCTTATTTGTGGTTATAAGTTTAAGTAACCTTTTTGTCTGTATTAATTCAATATCTATTGACTGAGCGAAAATATAAATTATTGTTATTAACTATACACAGGTATTACTTCATCGCAAATCAAAGCTATCTTTAAAACCGACTAAAGCAATTCTAACATTCTAAACTAGTCAAACATAGTCTAAGTCTAGTCTAACCTTTTCTTGTCCCCATACAACTAGTGCAACAAAGTCTAACCTTTCCTTCTACTAGTCTAACCTTTCCTCGTCCCCATATTATATAATAAATACAGCTAAATTGTCTTGTTTACAGATGTTACCGCTAAATGAGACTTCTGTATTTTTTGATGTATGATTATTGTACAAAATAACAACTTAAGCCAGCTTCATGATAGATTGCGAGCCCTGTAGTGTCTAAAAAAGGCATCCATATACTCTCTGTGAGAAATCTACAATTTATCTTAGTAAAAAAAATTAACTGAACATGAAAACATGTTCTATTGGCTACCGGCTGGTATTTGTTTGCGTTATAAAATTTATCTGTAGTACTTAAGTTATCTTTTCACATTTGGGGAGCCATCAACATGCCTCAAGACTGCCAATTGTACGCCTCACAATCAGAGCCTTCAACTCCTTTTTTCGCAACCCATCACTTATTCGCGTTTATTGATTGGTGAATTCTGGCCTATCAATCTGACGCCTTTTAGTTTCAAGAAGTTCGCTTCAGAAACGGTTAACATGTCAAAAATTTCGCTGATTTACGGCCGGAAAACGTCAAAATCACTTGTCAATTTGCCGCGCGGGGAGCCTACCGGCTCCGAAACAAATGCGCCTCGCATCGCGCGCACACCTTAATCAAATTTCAGAGACCCGCGCGTTTTATGGCTCAATGCCGAAGGCTTTTTTCCGCCCTCGATCGATTCCGCCCTGTTTGCGAAACGGAGCGTTCGATATCGAAAACATCCCCTGTACCTTCCATTTAATATACCCATATCGTAAGGTTATTCCAATTTCGGCAACTTTCTCCACATGGCGGCATGATTTATAAATGTTTGTTTGCCGGGGCGGGCCGAACTGCCGAATCGACAGAACTGATATTGAAGATTTCAAATCGACGCGTATAAAAAGAGCGCCCGTAACGACTGTACTGCAAAATGAAAAATTTCATACTTGGCCAAATTTTGCGAAATGAAATTCCTCCATTTGCGTGGAACTTCTGTTCGGGAAGGAGATCGACTATTATTTTGAATGTTGCGGAAAATATTTTCCGTTTGAGGTTTCGTTTCGACAAGAAATTGTTTCGTTGAGGTACACGAAAATTGAAATAAAAGTGTATTAAAAAAAATTACACGGGTGATAGAAATTCAATCGTTATTTCGAACCAACAAAAAAACATTTTTAAATTTTATTTCATTATTAAATAAATAAATAATAATTATAATGATAATAAATACGACATAAACATTATTTTTTTCCACTATTTTGCTTTTTCAACACTACAGGTGAGTTGAGATTCAGTCGAAGGTGTGCGTGAGTGGATATCTGATGTTTGGGTTTTGGATTCAGTAGAAGTGGAGGGAGTTTCTAGGTGGTGGGAGAGCGGTAACATTGTGAGGAGGGGTGATGTGAAGGGTTATAGTAAAAATGTGGAAAAAAACAAAGTTTGTGTTGTAATCATTATCATTAATAATGTATTTCCACAAAGTGAACACCGACTCATTTAACTACTAAATAAAAAAAGTAATTATTATATACAGCTGCGAAAATCTAAGTATTAGTTCATTAGAAAGACTTCAGATAAGACCATGTCTCTAACATAATCAATTCAAATAAACGAAAGAATCTCAGATTTGAACATACATATACAGAGCTTTCAAAATTTGATTATAAATTTGATTAAAGACTTCTGTACACGTTCTTAAAATTCACAACTTTGTCTCTGTGAAACTTCTATAATTTATCTTAATTAGGTATACAGCGTATTTGTTTGCTAGGCACCATACATGAAATTTATTACAAATAAATCTTTAGGTCTGTGTTTTCTGGGGTATTATGCCGTGTTATTACGACCAGCTGTCCATACCAGCAGACCAGGTCCAGCATCAGGGCTGATATCAGCCCTTGATGCTGGACCCTGCATTGGGATCCAAAACGTTGGCCCGAAAGGTCGTAAAAACACGGCATAGTGCCCCAGAAAACACAAACCTAACAACGATTCTCAGTGGTCAATTCAGTTAGTTAATTAACTACGGCAAATACTCAAAGATGTACTAAGTATGACATATTCAATTCAGTTAGTTAGTTAGCTACGCAAATACTCAAAGATGTACTAAATATGACATATTCAATTCAGTTAGTTAGTTAGCTACGCAATACCTAAATATGTACTAAATATGACATATTCAATTCAGTTAGTTAGCTACGCAAATACTCAAATATGTACTAAATATCACATATTCAATTCAGTTAGTTAGTTAGCTACGCAAATACTCAAAGATGTACTAAGTATGACATATTCAATTCAGTTAGTTAGTTAGCTACGCAAATACTCAAAGATGTACTAAATATGACATATTCAATTCAGTTAGTTAGTTAGCTACGCAATACCTAAATATGTACTAAATATGACATATTCAATTCAGTTAGTTAGTTAGCTACGCAAATACTCAAAGATGTACTAAATATGACATATTCAATTCAGTTAGTTAGTTAGCTACGCAATACCTAAATATGTACTAAATATGACATATTCAATTCAGTTAGTTAGCTACGCAAATACTCAAAGATGTACTAAATATGACATATTCAATTCAGTTAGTTAGTTAGCTACGCAATACCTAAATATGTACTAAATATGACATATTCAATTCAGTTAGTTAGTTAGCACGCATACTCAAAGATGTACTAACATAGACAATTCAATTCAGTTGGTTAGTTAGCTACGCAAATACTCAAAGATGTACTAAATATGACATATTCAATTCAGTTGGTTAGTTAGCTACGCAAATACTCAAAGATGTACTAAATATGACATATTCAATTCAGTTGGTTAGTTAGCTACGCAAATACTCAAAGATGTACTAAATATGACATATTCAATTCAGTTGGTTAGTTAGCTACGCAAATACTCAAAGATGTACTAAATATGACATATTCAATTCAGTTGGTTAGTTAGCTACGCAAATACTCAAAGATGTACTAAATATGACATATTCAATTCAAATTTTTTTTTTTGCACTCGGGGTGTATATTACTTTTTAATTTAATTAGTATATTATTTTTAATGAGATATATTTTTTTATACACCATAAAATTTGACTGGTTGATATCAATAGTGGTTTACATGACAAAATCTTTGAAAAATCAATATAAATTGAAACAAAGTATAATCCTTAGATGCATGTGTGACAAATCCATTTATGATAGAGAAAAGAATGACGATGTTTGGAAATAATGTAAAGATGATCTTTGCATAGTCAATAGAATCAAAAAAGGGTGGCCAAGAAGACCAAGCATGACCAGATAAACTATATACAGGAGGATGGTGCTGTTGGGAACCTCAAAAATCGCCGAGATTGCATACGAAGATGTATGAACGTGAATGGGGCGAGAGTCGTGTGCGAGGATAGAAGAGTGTGGTGCTCTAACGTATCTGCCTAACCCCACGGAGAAACGGCGTGATGGTAATCAAGTGTGATGTTCTCCTTGTTTGTGATAGGAGGAGAACTTCGTTGTTTCGGAAATCCAGTAAAACCCATCTGCTTTTAGATACTTTATTAGTTTACAGGTACCTAATTCATACGACAATAGTACGGTTATAATACAATACTTCTCGTCGCAGTGGTTGCGTTTTAAGAGAGAGGGACCAAAATGGCGTATCTTGATTTATACCATTCGCTCTCTCTCTCTTTCACGCGGACAAAGGTTCACTCAGCTATGTTACAGTAAGTAAGTAAAAGTGTAATAAAAAATATCATTCGATCTACCGTTGAACTTTCTTTGAACTTTCTATGAACTTAATTACTTTGCAGACAGCGATCGGCAGATGACAGCAATGTAATTAAACGTCCCAAATAATAATTGATCGCTTTTTTGGTATAAAAGGAACCCAAATTAACGCAAGAATTCTCGTTCTAAGTTTAGAAGCAACGGGTACACTTCTCGTCGAGTTCAATTGTTTACCAATTTTCTGATGGAAGAATATAATTGGATGTCTGGGTGTTCTGATCAAATGAAGACTCTTTCATTTTAATTTTGAAATCAATAAAACGTTACTCTATTCAGTGCAAATTGAAAAATTAATATTATAACAAAAGAATCAGTTGAAAACAAACTTTCATTCTACGAAGTTGGAACTAGCTTTTTTTTCTCATTTTGCGTCAGCGCAAAATAAAATTAGACTTTAGTATCTGATTTTGTCTTTATTTTTTATTAATTTATTGAGAATATAAGATACCTGGAAGGCTACGTAACGAACTTTAATAGGTATTAAACAATTGATTAAGATAAATTGTAGATCTCTTACAAAGACGAAGGTTTTTATATATGGGAAAGCATGCGTTAAGCACAGGGTTAACGACATGTCTTTAAGGCTAGCTTAAGTGATCACTTCATACGATGTTACGTTCACGATTGTACCCAAGAACAACTACACATCTGTTAATTTTTTTAAAGTTATTTTTATTTGTTATTTATGTACCTTACTTTACGTATTTGATACAACTACACTCCCCACTAAGATAAAAAGCAATATCTACATTTAAAAAAAAATTGAGAAAATTTAGGAAACGTGAATGAAGCAATGTCTATCGTTCAAATGAACTAACCTAACCTAACCAAACCTAACCTAGCCGACTGCACTTCAAATGGGAAAACGAAGAATTCAATATTATGAATGTGGATATATATTGTAGTACTGTCAGTTAAACGGAATACGAGGCCACGATAGGATAGAAAGTTGAATTTACTTTCAGGTATTGAGAGGAGTGTGGGTTAAACAGGACATTATGAAATAAATTATGAATTGTGCGCCAATGGAGAAGATTGCGAAAAGTTGTTATAGTATCGAAATTTTGAGGTTGAAGATGGAATGGACTTTCTAAAGGCATTCCAGTTTATAAAGATGTTCTACATTGAGATCTAAATGACACACGTCATAACAATCAAGCAAAGGAAGAAGAATTTGTAATATTTGTTTTACAGGGAATTGGGAAAACGTTCTTAAATCGGTCTAGAGAGTAAATATTGTAAGATATTTTTGCTTACATCTTAAATATGTTCATACAGTGGAAGATCTGCATCATTTAGAATGCCTACGTTTTTATAGCGAACGTATGCTATGATTGTTGATGTATACTGATGCGAATGTTGAATTTTTTAATGTTTATACCAGTCGCGAGCTACAAACTATAATTGCCCAGTTTTATTTAAAATTAAATTAAAACAACGAGGGAGCATGCATCTGTTGACGGAAAATATATTTAAAAAAATTTGCTTTAAAAAAATTGCTTCATTTCAAAAATCGTATTTTTGTGTACCAATTACGAAAATTCAATTAGTTAAAAATATCTACAGCGGAGTTATAAAATCAGATTTAACATTTGATATTAAAATTCTCGTATTATTAAAGTGCGGAAAAAGTATACTTCCATTAGCGACTGAGGTAAATAACCAAAATAAATATTTTATTTTCTCCTAGAATCTTCAGTATTTCATTTTAATCCAAACAGTTCTAGAGAATTATTTAACATGCTTCGAAAGAATCTAATTTAACTCTAATTCTAGCAGTGGATTAATTAAAATCTTGTTTATGTTTTTGATTTATAAATCGAATAAATCGCTACTACAGGTAAGTTTATAAAAAAATAATTCTTTTTCGTAAAAAGTATTTACATTCAATTTAAAAAACATTTCAATTAAAGACATCTCCGCAATTCTGAAAATTCTCATTTGTTCTCAAAGCTTTTACAATTATTGTTTTTACTCAAATTTCTACGAATTTTGACATCTAAATAAAACATTATTCATTCTACTGTTATTATAATTTATAATGTAAATACAACAATATTAAATGAGATCCGAAATTAAGGTATTTTCATGGGTTGTTTTGTTATTGGGAGATTTTTGGGAACTGGCATTTCGGGATTTCAAGTTTTCAAAACTTCTAAGTAATTTAGTGACGTACAAGTTTTACCAAAGTGTCATATTATCCGAAGGGTACTTGTGGTGCAGAAATACAATATTTTACTATTGCGTTACATATTTACCATTTTGTCAAATAAATAACAGAATTATTACGTATATAGAGAAGGTTTGTGTTTCGTGGAATGAAAGAGTAATTGATTCACAATATTTTGAGTTTGTTCAAATCTTTCAATACAGTGTAATGTGTAACAGTGATCAGGTGTATTGCTAGTAATTCGGGTGAATTTCATTACACAGAATAGGTATATTGCTTTCAAAAATTCCGTAAATCAATTGTAGATTTTTCATTAGCGACATTAACGATATTAAAATAATTAGCGACATCTATGGGAATTTAGGGGAATGAAAATGGCTTTGTACAGGTGGCATGGAAAGGTGGTTACAACGCACATATGAAGCGTTGCATGCAATTAACATATTTACAACTTCCAAAAGTAGGCATGGTATACTCTATCATGGGTGGAAATGGCGAACGTTACATTGTGTAAAGTGATCACTTAAGCCAACTACACGATAGGTCGTAAGTTCTATGTACACCCAAAAAGACTTCTATACCTACTTTCCCATAAACAAAATACAGTTTCGTCTCTGTGAGACTTCTATAATATACATTAATTGAGTAATTGAATATTTATGTTTATTCGTCAACCGGAGTTAAGCTCCGGGAGCAACTAATATGTACAGTAATATGTAAGTATGGAACAAAAAAGTGTGTGTGATGAGTAGCGCAGATCCACCTGATGTCATGGCAAACACTTGACTAAAAAAGCGGTGGTGCGACTTTCTTTGTTATCGTTTGTTTATCGAATTAGTTCAGGGTCGGACAGCGAAGAGGGACCTGCCGTATACCCAGGGCCGTTTAATGAGAAACAGCTCCAATATCAGCCCTACACTTTCGCCACTCAGTTCAGCATCGCTTTAATGCTAAAGCCGTCATCCTCACTACCTCGCTGTGTTACTGTGTAAGCGGCGAGCCGAGGCGACCACACAAAACCTCTTCATTGTCTATGTGGTGCAAGGAAATTATTATTTTTTTTTAAATATTTCTATGTGAACGTTCTGAGAACACAATTACTGGATTTGTCTACTTATTTAATAAGGATTGAGGTACCTACTCGTCCAAACATACCAAAACTTGTGTATGGTTAACATTGCATTTCATGTATATATGTATATCATTAAAATCTCATCTAATTATAATTAAATAAAGAAAAATTATAGAAATCTCAAAGAAATGAAACTATTTATATGAGAAATCTGTTTAGAACTAACGATGGCCTAGGGCTTACAACCTGTATGAGCTGGATTAATTGATCATTCTATTTGATTCATTCTATGTAATACAACGTTCACCAATTCTATTTTTTTTATGCCTCAACAGGCCAGGAGGCCCAATTACAGAAGCAAAATACATCACGAAACACCCAGGCTTGAGTATATCACATAGATTAAAATTGTGACCTCACCGGGAATCGAACCCGGAACCTTCGGTGTGGAAGCTAGTGTCATACTCACTGCGCTACGAGGGCCGCAGGGTTTCATCGAAAACACATTATCTATTTTTGTGAAATTTGTATATATTGGGCATTTATGGTAAATTATTACAATGGTTAGATAGCTATCTATGCAATAGAAGCCTTTCGTTAAAGATTAACTCTTCATTATCAGAAGAATTCATTTCTTTATGTGGAGTCCCGCAGGGTTCACACCTTAGACCAATCCTGTTCATCCTTTTTATAAATGACATTGCTAACATTGATAACATTGAAGGCAACAGGAATAGAGGGCGTCCGCGAAAGACCTGGCATGATCAGGTACTACAAGTATTTGAGAATGGCCCTGTTAAAAGCCGCAACAATCGTAGAACGTGTATGAGAAGATGTATGAATGTGGCCGAAGCAAAAGTGGTGTGCCAGGATAGAAGAGTGTGGCGTTCAATCCTCTCTGCCTACCCCTGCAGAGAAACGGCGTGATGGTTAGTTAGTTAGTTAGTTTACATTGCTAACATTTTTGATGATGTACAATTTCTGATATTTGCCGATGACTTGAAAATATTTTGATCAGTGAAAAGTATGTCCGATTGTACGATACTTAAAACTAATTGGAATTCCTTGTTCAAATGGTGTACCAACAATCAACTTTATCTAAATATCTCCATGTGCCAATCTATTAGTTTTACAAAAAAAAAAGATTCCTATTAAATTCACGTACAAAACTAATGATGTTCACCTTGTATCAATTGTGGAGATAAGTGATCTGGGAGTAATTTTTGACACTAAATTATCATTCATTCCCCACATTGAATTGATAACTAATAAAGGTCTCAAAATGTGGTATTTGTTTTAAGAACTGCACAAAACTTTACAGACTTGCGCACTTATAAAGTCCTCTACACTTCTCTTGTCAGACCTGAGGTTGAATATAACTCGATCATTTGTTCGCCTCACTATGTTAATCATTCAACGGCAGTTGAACGAATCCAAAAAAATTCTTAAGATTTATTAATTACAAATTAAATATACGCTTAAGATAGCTGTAAGATATCAATTATGAATATCTCCTTAGTTATTTAAAACTATTAAACTTGTCCGTGAGACGTAATGTGACATACCTAATATTTCTTTATAGGATCATAAATAGCATGATTGATTGCCCCCAGATTGTTAGTCTGATCGACTTATATGTTCCATCGAGGTCATCAAGACACAGTGCATTATTCCATTATAGTGGAAATGTCAGAACTAACGCATTAGCAAACTCTGTAATTCCCAGATTACACTCTTTAGGGAATGAACATGCAGAGGCGGCTCACATTTTTGCTGATAATATAACTGTGTATAGGACAAAGCTGATACAATTCTTTACATCTCTACGAAATGGAAATGGACAATAAATTTTTCTGTATTATTATTGTACCTTTCAACTTTTATTATTTGTACATTTAATTATTATTTTATTAGTATTATCATTTTATCTGTCTTATGTTATTTTTTAAAATGTATATTCTGTATTTTTGTAAAAGCCCATAAGGGCGTTAAATAAATATATAAATATATATACATATATGTAAATATATATATAAAAAAAATATATATATATATATATATATACATATATGCATTATGAAAAGGTTATTTTGTAGAAAATAAAAATAAAAACATTAAACGAAAAGTACTTACCCCGCTTTCGCCACCATTACCACCATCCCTACGGCGAATTTAGAGAAATCGAATATTTATCTCTGAACTATCAGAGAGACCAGCTTGAGAATGGTTATCCAAGTGTAACCGAAATATAGCGCAAAAATAAGATATTTTTACAAATCCGCGAAGTTCCCGAAAAATAACCTTTTCATAATGCATATACCTCTTCGCGAAAACTTATATTTAAACATATATATATATATATACAGGTATGCGTTCCAAATTGAAACCTTCCGTATATTTGAATGGTCGACGCTAGCGGCTGATTTTTAATTTTTTTCGTGAATGATTCGCTGTCAGATGCCTGTATCCGACAGCTCTGTATGGGCAGCAGGCGACACTGTTCGAGGAGCATAATCCGAGTTATTAACCCGCGCCGAGGCGCTCGCGCCCTCAGCCGGGTCGTAAAGAAGGGAGGACGCACAAAACGGAGGACGTAAAACTTGACGTAAATATTTTTTCTGCCCGTGACGTCACGCCAGTTTTATTAAAATCCTCAGGACGCTCCGTGTTTTCGTGCTCCGTGGCAGTAAAACGGGGAATTCACTCAAAAAGTATTTTATTACGACACTTTGGTCTTAAACAGTTCCTCTCGTGTAGGGCATGATACTAAATCGCTTGCGGCGTTTGCTACTTACTGATGCCAATTATTGAGATCAATCCCTCCTTTTCCAAATTATTCCCAATCTTATTTGGAGGAAGTTTTGCAGAAAGCTAGCAACCCACAAAATATGGTTTTGAACAGCTCAATACGATATCTTTATGTGCTGAAAACTTCCAAACTCGAAGTAATGTAGTTATTTGTTTATTCAATATTTTCCTAATTTACATTACGGTCATCACCGTTAAACTAAAATTAAATTAAGGTTACATTTTCTACCGCTACAAATTTACAAATCCTTTGCAAACAAAAATATTGATGTACCTATATTAATGTAGTATGGACGCATTATGCATCTTTTTAATTGTACTTTTAGTACACGATAAAAAATTTGTAGAAAAGATCTAAGGGAGTTGAATGTTTTCTACGCCTCCGATAATTTATCGAACATAGAATCCACATTAAAAAAGTAACTACTATTATTTTGTACATTTAGACATTTACATAGTATAAAGAATCCAACCTGTAAAACGCGTCATAATTTCGTAATTTTTTTTATTTTATTATAATTACATTTCAAAAAGTTTCTACAATGAGCCCTATGCTAAAAATATGCTGTAAAGGAATGAAATAACGATGTATCTATCAGGTTTTCATGGGTTTAAATTTTTAGAAGTCATTTTCTCAGTTCCGTGTTTTTTGGGTTGGATGCTTTCTGCATTACTAAGTATATTTATACTTTCACATCCCATTCAGATCCATCAGACGGAGCTATATTTTTTCTCTTTCAACCAATCACACCAATTCTCTTCTATCAGACTATAGCAACTATTGAAATTCAATGTACATTTTTATAACTAGACCGCATTCATCACCTCAAAATAAGAAGCCAAAAAATATTATTTCGACATTTTTTAATGTTTAGTATGTTGTTTTAAATGGCAAAAGTATATCGACAATAATGGACAATATTTTGAGTAATTATTTATTACTTTTCACAAAAATTAATATTTGAAATTTTCTAAATAAAACGGCAATTTCATAGGTAAGAGCCTAATATATTAAGTAAAATTTTCACTTCACTCAGTTACTGCTACAAGACAGTTTACTTGATCTCATTATAATAAGGAAAATGTCGAGACATGCCTCATAAAAATTGAATGAAAAAAATAAGGGTGTTGTTGTAGAGCATTTTGAAAACGGAAAGCGAAATGGGTTTTCTATGTTAATTTCGAGTTATGTAAAATGGGGTTAATTGCAGAGGCTTGACATAAAATTAGCCTCCGATTCGAAATGGCTTCATGGTGAAAACTGGGATCAAACTTGGGTTCTTCAAATATGTCTCTCTCTAAATTTAAGAGATGTATTGATACAGTTATGAAAATGTGATGTGTCATATTATAATGTCAATTTTCAATAAACTAATTCAAATACTGTAGTATATACTTGTTGACTTATATCACTACTATAATTGCCTTTCCTCTCATTAGGTGTAATTAATAACAAATATTAATACAGTACGTTGTTGACAGCTTGATTTGTTGACCTATTCATGTATAGATAAAGGAGGGTTTTTTCGGTCGTAAATGGAAATATGGACAGAAATAGTGAAGTATTACATAATATGATGCCACTCAAAGCGTTTTCTCCTAATTAAAATTATTTTTGATTTTAAGTTGTTTATTATGAGAGAGATGAAAAATGTTGTTGGTCTTTGGTTAGGACACTCTGCTCGTGATCCAAAGGTCGCGGGTTCGAACCTCACTCCAGACTAGCAAGTTAGTCCTATTTTCATAGCACAAGCGTTTAGCTTAGTTTGAAAATAGTAAGAATATTGATGTGACACGTATTCCGTGTTCACATCTCTATTTAAAAAAAAAAAATGCAGCAATATTTAAAAACCTAAAAATGTTTTTAATTTAACACCGAGGAATATTAATTAAGAATGTAAAGAATTTGAAATTTTATAAGATATACATCTTTGTATCAAAGGCAACAATATACATTTCAAACTAATCAAATCCTCAAGGATGTGTCACGTGACAAATTGGCCGCATTATTCTAAAGTGAGAATTTATGTCGATTTTAGACTGAAAAAACATGGTTAAATTTAACAATATCAAATTATGTAAATAAAAAACGCAGAAATGTATTTGGTAGCAAACATCCATATTTAAAGTATTTTAGTTTTTTTTTTGGGTCGCAATCCTCGGATTGGTCTGCAACAAGCACTCGATTTCTCCACTCCTCTCTGTCACCTGCCAGCCTCTTCATTTCTTGGTAGATGCTACAGCGCACATCTCCGATAATCTGGTCTACGTAGCTTAATCTCGGGCGGCCTCTACGATTGTTGCCTTCAACATTTCCCTCGAAGATGGCCTATCGATAGGCCATAATATAACCCGGATGTCTTATATTATGGCCTATCCAAATTGCTCGTTGGTGGGCGGTTATGTTAAGGAGCCGCCTCTTTTCGCCCACGCTGCTCAACACCTCATCGTTTCGGATACGTTCTGACCAATGGATCCTCACCATGCGCCTGTAGCATCACATCTCAAAGGCCGCTAGCCTCCCGGACATGCTTGGCCGATGGTCCATGTTTCGCTGCCATACATCAGCACACTCCAGACAAGAGTTTTAATCAAATTTTTCCTAACCGTATAATCAATGTTGGGGGATTCAAGGATTTTGAATTTTTTGTTGAAGGCTACTCTTGCCTGTTGTATTCTGCTTATGATGACCTGAGCGGCCATCTTGGGAAATTTTTCTACCCAAATATGTGAATTCTTTCACTTGTTTGAAAGCGACGCCACTCAAAACAACATTTGTCGACACTTCGTTTATACACACACATATATACACACACATATATATATATATATATATTATATATTATATATATCTATATAATGTTGTTGTTCTAACTACTTTGGGGGTAACCCGCGTCAAATTCTGGTCGTCAGGACCAGTCGTCTGCTGACGTTTCGAACAGATCTCACTGTTCATCTTCAGGGCGCCTTGTCGATGAGCTGTTTCTCCAAAAACCGTACAACCGTTTGGGTCCGGAGCTCACGTCAAGTGAAAGTTTGAAAAATTCTGCGTCAGGTGATTGTGGAGGAGTGGGTTTCTGACGACCAGAATTTGACGCGGGTTACCCCCAAAGTAGTTAGAACAAACATATATTGTACCCGTGAAAGCCTTAGATTTAACATATATATATATATATATATATATGTGTGTGTAAAATGAAAATTGAGGTAGGAATTATTTTTAAAAACTTATTTCCAATATGACGTAGGTTTCATAGGTTCCACAGAAATATCCTTGCCAGGTTTTTTGTTTTTATATAAGAATCACTTCAGTGGGGTATGGATACCTTTGACTTTTTACGACTCATTACATCTTAATAAGATATCGAGTTTTTATATATTTTTTTAATTTATGACTTTCAAATGAATGTTGATGTAGAATAAGTATTTAAAATTTTTTTGAAAACTTGTAAATTATTTTTAGGCTACGGCAATTTCTGATTTCAGAGGGTTTTTGAAAGGATGCCAATAAAGCTGAACATGTACAATACAAGATAGTTAAAGTGAAAAAAATAAAACGAAATTTTCATACACAGCTTGAGTAATATTTTTTAATAAAAATAATATTGTAACGAGATGTCAAAAAGTATTACGCATTCCTAAGTCACTTGTCACAAGACTAACTGCGTAGGGTATCTACGACCTTCGGCAAATGTCTTAAATGCTCTAGAAACACTAAGAAAACCCTAAAAGCCACGAGAATCTTTTCCTAATCACTAGAATAATCCAGAAAGTACGAAATTATATAAACTAAAATATAATTAGGACACGCTGTGGTGGTTGCTATTGTAGTAGCGTTTGATAGGTTGTTACGAAGTCGGCTACGAACCGCGAGGCCAGGGTGGCCAGGTGCCATAATTGAAGCGATAGATATCGAGCGAATAATCGAAGTATTTATCTAAGTGGCGAAAGAAATGAGCGATTAATACTGCGAGTGAGAACATGGTGAAATTTTATAGTGAATGTTAAATATGTGTTACCCAGCGATAATGAAGTGTTCATTTACCAGTAAGGTAGTTTAAAGAAAAACGTTTTCATTCAGTCCTCTATAGCCACGACACATGACAATATTTTAAAAACATGTCGTTTGAGAATCAATTTTGGCAGGAAAACAGCGTAGTTTTGACTTGTATTCTATACATATGGAGTAACTAACAAATTGAATTTTTTGTCGTAAACTTCTCGCCATTGACTAACGACTTGGAGAATACTCGCTCGGCCATACAGCATAAATACGTATAGAAGCGGAAACCCATTTATTATTTCGGGTATTTGAACATCTAATGGTGAAAATATATCCCTCGCTATAAATATGAAATATATATTTCAGCAGTGTGTAATGCGTGCTTAAATAATGATTTGTGGACAAGCCACAACATGGAGGTATTTTATTTAGTACCTTATATGTGCTGTAAACCATTTTCATTTAGTAACAAAAATATGTTCAATAATTTACAGGCGTCTTTTATATATTTATCTATTAACGCCCTTAAGGGCTTTTACAAAAACATAACAATTTTGCAATGTAAACATAAAAAAAAAGTAAGTTTTAAAAAGTTTCAACAATTGATTTAAAGTAAGTAAATGACACAGACGTGTCGACAAACAGTAGAGTATTTGTATTGAAATATATATAAAATTTACATTAAATAATGAACATTTCAAACGATGTGTTTAGAAAGTAAATAATGAATATCCAAGAAATACAATTCAATGATGGCCCTCGTACCCCAGTGGGTATGACACTGGATTCTCAAACCGAAGGTTTCGGGTTCGATTCACAGTCAGATCACAATTAATCTGAGTGATTTACTCAAGCTTGGATGTTTTAAATGTGATGTGTTTCGCTTCTATAACTGGACCGCTTGGCTTGTTGAAGCGTTTAAAAAATTATAATAAAAAAATATATACATAAAGAAGAGAGCAATTACATAGCAATAGGAGAAGCTAAATAAACAAAAATAATAAAAAAATAATCAGAAAAATGTACAATTTCAAACATAAGCGTTATATTATATATCCTTTTTATGCTTGATATGAACGCGTATCAATCAATCACGATTGATTGCCGCAAGGCGCTTCGCGTCCTTTCCATATCAAAATTAAAATGCATTTGCCAAGGGAGGGGAGCGGGAAATTTAAAACAACACCACCAATATTTAAATATTTACACAATTTATTTCCAACTAAACACAATTCTTATTTTTAGACTTATCAACTAGAAAAATTACCACTAATCTAAAACTAACCCTAGCCTAAACGCAAGCAGTCCGAATTTACATCACTTTATCGTGTCTTTGTCACTTATCACTACAAAAAACGTATCGTTCGCAAACACTCGTCTTCACTATTCGCGGCCCCCATAGCCGCAGTCGCGATTGCCGCGGGTGGCTTCCTCTACCACACCGCATAGGTCGCGACCAAGCGCGGAGGGGCCTTTCCAAGCTGCTCGCGCTTGCGCATCCGGTCGCAGGATCCGCGGGGGCACCTGGGGACGTCTGGCCGCGGCTGGCGTTCCGCGTCTGGACGCCGCGCGTGGCGAGTCGCGCGCACCTGCGTGCCCATCGCGGGATCTGGGTCTGGCTTCCCTCCTGGTATTCCTCGTGGAGGACCGGCCGCCATCGAGGCAAGGCGGCCATCCTCGTCGCCGCGTCTTCTTCTCTGCGGGTGGCGTCCCGAGGCTGGGACTCGCCCTCGCCGGGAGGGAGGTCGGGGCGAACTGCCCTCGCTCTCGGCTCGTAGCGCCGCACCGGTCTCTCTTCTCCCTGCCCAGGGAGCCTCTCCCCGCGCACCCCTTCTCCATACTCACAACCCGCGCTGGGTCGGATACGCCTGCAACTTTCGCGCGGAAATATATTCGGCACGAAAACCATTATACCCGTGGGCAATGTTCGTAAATTACTGCTTGCGTTATTATATCTAATACTAGTTACGAAATAATATTTACACTATAACAAATCTTATTCTTAAATAACAATATTATTAAAACTTATTCTACGGCCTAAAATGTAATTATCAAGTAACCCAGCAAAACAAGGAATGTGGCGTATAGCCGCATCTGTCTTGCTGGTCCAAAAAAAAGGTCGAACTCATGGACGGATTTCCGAGAATTGTGCGCTACGGACCGGCACCATTTTCACCCCGGTTATATCATGCTTTTTACTCCCTTTCTTTCAATTCGTAGCGTCTGCGGTTTGTTGTCTGCTGGAAAAACTTTGGATCGATTTTTAACCATTTTTCCGTGATCCAATCGAGCTGAAACTTTGCAAGCAGACTCGTGGCGACGATAAAAATTATCTAACAGATTTGGATTTCCCAAAGTTTTAGCAGTTTTTATTACTCTCTTTCGTAGCGTCGCCCGACTCGAGCCCGACGCGTGGAGTAAGCGCGAAACCTGTTTCAAATAGTAAATGATACAAATAAAAATAGTATAATAAAAACTTGGTTTTTATGGGTTAGTTTTTATTGAATCCTTTATCAAATAATTAATACAAATTTCACCACCGTGAATCTTGGAAACGAAAAATACTTCCCGTCATCCAATCGAGCTGACTTTTACAATGTATTCTTACATAATTTTTAGTTTAACATGCATATACATACACAAAAAAATGCAAATTTTTCTCTGATGTTTGGGCAAGTACCTACCTACTTTCTGGCACTATTCAAAAATTATGAAAATCAAGGACAATTTGTTTTAAAGTGTTAATTTTTGTTTATTTAAAAAAAGAGTATCAAAAGCCGTTTGTTTTGATAGTTTAAAAAAATTAGAGATTGTCTAAATTATTGTTAGCAGGAAATAAGGACGTACCATTCCAAAAAATGCAACGGAAAGATAAGCAAGTTTGGTATTTTTTGGCAAAAACAAGACTATCATTGGATGGCTTATCTTATCAAAATATTGTCTTATTATAAATCCACTTTAGGTTAACTATCAACGAATGTTAACATAAATTTTGATTATTTAACTTTATCATACAAATATACTATTAACCAACTGTAAGCGACCGATTGTGATTCTAACTACATTTTGGTCTGCTATTAAAATCTGGTATTAAATTAGAAAAACTATTCAAACTAGAATACCTGAACCCAAATAGTTACAGATAAACTACTTCTATCTAAGGGGGGAATACCTACCTAGACATTTCGAAAAATCGATTTTAAAATTTTTGAATTTTCATAAAGCCCGAGGTCTTTAAAATATCCGGTGAAAAATCAAAAAAATAACAAAGTTATGACTGAAAATGGTGACATCTCTTTCTTGATTACGCACTGTGCCGCACGCCGCCGCGATACACGCAGGAAGCTGCCAGTCGAGCTCTTTCATAATAGAAACGTAAGACCTGTTTGTATTATGTTTGTGAAGAGTGCCCGATGATACGGGATTTCCAAGCAAGGTTATATATATAAGCAATATTATGGACCTGGAGAGTTGATGATTTAAGTTGAAAGTTGAAAGATTTCGCAATTTATTCATTGCTCAATTTTCAAATACGTTCTACTAGAATCCATGTTTTGAAAATCGGTGACCAAGATATCTCGGCAACTACTGAACAGATCATCTTGAAAATTTTCATCGTTATTCTATACATTATTATCTAGGACTTTTAAGTGACTTAGTTTTTTTATCGACATAATAAAACCGAATTTTTTCCTAAAAAACGATATTTTTAATTCGAACGCCCACCAATATGTCAAAAATCTATATTTTCAGATACCCCTATATCAAAAACTACAGTTAAGTTTTTTCGCCAGTCAACAGATTCAAAGAATTTTCCGCCAATACTGAGTATTTTAAAAAAAAAAAATTACGATATTTTTAAAAATATGTACTTTCATGTAGAAATGATACCAATACCATAATTCATATAGGTTTTCTTAAAAAATTCACAACAATTCCCTTTGTTCGCGCTTCGTAGGTAGGTGTTCCCCTTCAGCACCTTAAAAATAATAATACACCACCATTTTTGAAATCAGATCACCTCAAGGGCACATTAGAACTGTAAAGTCCTACACTATTTTTAAAAATTTAATTGTGAACTTTTGGAAATATTTTTCTAAGAATTGCGTTTCAAGTAGTTTCAAGTAGTTTCTGAGTAGCTTGTTGGTCTTGTGGTTAGGACACTGGCCTCGTGATCAAAAGGTTGCGGGTTCGAACCTCACTCCAGACTAGCAAGTTAGTCCTATTTTCATAGCTCAAGCGTTTAGCTTAGTTTGAAAATAGTAAGAATATTGATGTGACACGTATTCCGTGTTCACATCTCTATTTTTAAAAAAAAAAAAAAAGTCCTTTATGAACGATATATATTGAATACTTACGAGAAGATGAATATTTATTTATGAAATGCCTTATCAAAATTCACCAAATATTTAACATAAAAACAAATTTAATTAACAATTTACGTAGAAAAATAATTTTATAATGAAAATATATTTTCAATCACGAAAACTCTCGAGAAATTATTGCCCGAAGAAATAAAATTAGTAATTATATAATTACGCCTCAATTAGTGGCCTAGACTTCCAAGGACAATCCAAATATGTCATTAATTGAAGGCCTCACTATAAAAAGGGTCTATATGTAAAAACAATATTTTACAGAAGAGAGAGAAAACACTTCGTGTAAAATAAATAACCAGAATTTCAGTTTTTTTTTTCCCAAATATTCACTTGCCAATTATGGATATTAATTATACGTTTTCTTTGTTAATTAATATTGGTAAGCAATTCTGGTGACGTCGTCGAGCTGTTGCCATTCTTCATAATTATTACTACCAGATAAACTTGTTCTACGTTTGCCAACTTTTAAAGTTGAATTTCGTCAATATCGAGTTGAAATCTCAAAAAATAAAATACTGCACATGATGCATACATGCTATATAGACCATTTTTAAACAATAAAATCACTTCTAATCGTGATGTTGTACTCAATACACCCTTTTTGTAGGGCCGCCTTCAATTGCTGTCCAAATATGGCGGGAATATTGGAAATATTTCCAGAATGAAAATACGCATTGTTTCAATACTTAAAAATTTATTAAAATTGCTTAACATTTTTTAATCCATTTATAATTAAAACAATTACAATTTTATCATGAATTATATTAAAGTGAAACAATGCATAGTTAAACATTTTTTATATGAAAATTCATTTCAATGTGAATCATTTTAGTAATTAAATTTTACAATTTTATTAAAATACAACACTGTCGTGGCAATGGTGATTTTCTAAACTGGAAATTTTATATTCATTTCAACTTTTTTCTTTTTTGAGGACAGTCACGAATTCTTCTAGTTTTTCTTGAATCTGCCTTACTTGTTCTGAAAATATATAAATCTTAATAAATGATTTGGCAGTCACTTCGTAATATTTGTACGACACACGCAATATTTGAGTTATGTTATCCCTGTTATTGTTTCGAGAGGAACAGTTTCTGTCATCATCATGTATAATAACCAATTAGAGTACAAAATTTTGTCTATCTATTTGGGTAGGGTAGGGAACCTCGCAGTGGGAATTTTTTTTTTGTTATTACCGGAAAAAAGTATAAGATCGGAGAAGTTAGTGTTTCTGAAATATGATTTTATTAGCATTAGAATTTAATTCTTTAGGATTTCAATGGTTCCCAAATTGTTCATTATTCATTCTATATGAGGAATTGATTGAAGTACTTTTTATTAGTGACTGTCAAAATAATGATTCGTATAAATTGTAAGCTTGGCGAATTCCGAGAAGTTATTTTGAGGCAACGTTTATGTTCTTTTATAATGAAGGTAACTGCTTTCCTCGAAAATATAGTAGCCATAAATAACTCAAATACTCTGTGCGTAGTATAATGTTAAAATATTTTTATATCGAAATTGTCTCGTGTAACTTTGTGCAAGGAAATTTTAAAAATGTATATAAAAAAAATGTTAACCTTGTTTGCTTTCATTATTTATGTATTTATAACAATTAGAACGTTTTCAATTCTAACGCATCATCTTCAGTAATATTACTAATACTTAAATTGAAACTAAAGGACATCGTGAGGAGTGGAGTGGAGTAATAATTTTTCAGTATATTTAAAAAAACTTATTTTAAATCAATACATTAACCTATATATATAAGAAAATACATAACAATCAAAGTACCTAATAAAATATATATACTGGAGTGAAGCTAATGAAGGTTTGAGGGGTACAGATACGAAACCTTAACTATACATTTGACGAATTTGAAATAAACCTATTTCTAACCGAATACATCCAGAGTAGATATTTTAACCAACGACAATAAACCCGAATGTATTATATTAAATTTATTTTGCGCTGTTATTGAGATATCTTAAATACGATAATATCATTCAAACTCAATTTAACTTTTTTCGTGTAACCTCCCCTTCCCTTTAAATATTATGATTTCAGCACTTTAAAACATGATTTCAAATTTATTTGTTTGTATTAAAAAAAACGGCAGCTGTTAAAGTCCATTCGGTATAATATTGGCTTCTCACACTCGTAATGGATTTCTTGTAATGTTACAATATATCTTTCTTTTTATTTTTTCTCTGCTATTAATCCATTTTTTTTCATTAAATTTTACGTTCTAGGTCCTTTTTGCACCCCTGAGACAGTGACGTGGTTTATGTGAACTCGCCGCCCCTCGAAAGTTCTCCTTCGTTGGCGTAGCGGGGAAGCTGCTTCAGCATTAAAAAAATGACAACTTATATAGAGAAAGTGTAAGCCTATATATATGGGAGCTTTTGCTTATCGAATAGCCCTGAGTCTGTGGCCCAATTCACTGATTTTCTCAATCTGGAGGTTTTTTGTAATGTTTAATAGTAATAGGACCTCATTCGAACCAAAAATCCTTGGAAAGCCTAAGAGTCACCATAAGCCTCTTGTCAAGAAAGCACTCGAAATCTACAAGCATCCAATGAATATTAATAGAGATGATGGTCTCAAATTTAAAACATCTTGGTATCCGGCGCTTCAAAGTCAATCTCGTCGCAGTTTCTGCAGAGATAGTGATCAGACAATAGATGAAACGTATACACAACACAAGATAACACATGAATCTGACACGGTATTGCCAAGTAACACATTAAATACAGAAACACCAAGCTTGCGACGCGGTATTGCTAGCCAATACTTAACACACACTGACAAAGTTCTCACCCAAGATTTCGACACGGTATTGTAAGCCAGTACTTAACCACAACACCAACACTCACAATAACACATTAGCCCTGATGATAGACCCTGCAAAGGGATCCGAAACGTCGGCCAGAAAGGTCGTTATAACACGGCACAGTACCCCAGAAGACACAAACCAGAACAACCTAAGAACATTCTTAGGGCCTCATAATGTTAAATGTTTAAAAAATTCGCCATTTCTCTCTAGGGATGAACCTCAAAAGTAACTTCGTAATAAACCTCTGGAGGAGGTCAAGTGATGTTGATGATAAAGGGTAAAGACACAAAAAAGCTTTGGACTAGTTAAGTTATTTTGTAGTATGAAAATGGAAAATTACTGAGATTTTCGGCTAGCTCCACGCGGCGTCCGGTCAGCAGCTCTGCTTTTCGCTCAGAATCTTCATTTATCTCATCCAACACGCTGCGGATGTCCTTGTGTAACTGTTGCACTGAAACAATACATAAATAAGTTTTTAATATGATTTTTTTTATTTTTTAAGTACAATGAAAGGCGCATGCGTTATGCAACGGAATATTTTCATATTCTGAAATCACAACTCACAGATAAAAAGCTAAGATGGTTACCCGAGTGATATTTTAATCAATAGCTATTCTATATTTATAAGTGACGACATCAAATTGTATGAAAATGGTGTTATGAAAATTGCATATTCTCCGGAGCTGGTATTTTTATTTATTTTCTGTTTGCTGTTGAGTTTATATACTATAATTGTGATAAAATTCGTAATGTGTTATTATAGTAATGAAATTTGATACTTTCTGTTTCATTTTTTTTTTGTACAAGCAAAATGCAATTTGTAACGTGGGTACTGTATTTAATGTATATTATATTTAATATTTGTTAATGGAAAACTGCCACTGTTTGAGTTGAAATATACAATACTAACGATGTTCCAACGTAGTGTATATATTAAATACAGGAGGATTTTTATTATAATATAAATAAAATTAACACGAGATATTAAAATATTTGGGCTTACCTGAAGCTGATTGTTTTATGTTTATTTTTGGTTGGACTTAATTTTATTAATTTAAAAAAATAGCAATCTTGGTTTAAACCACATTAATTTTGAATTTATTGATATAAAGAT
Organism: Agrypnia vestita; assembly: GCA_016648135.1. NCBI lineage: Eukaryota > Metazoa > Arthropoda > Insecta > Trichoptera > Phryganeidae > Agrypnia > Agrypnia vestita. The sequence continues at coordinate 27,480 of JADDOH010025061.1, read as the reverse complement.
GAAGAATTGATTTTTTTAAAGATTATTATACATACTAAATGTATTCCAATATAAGTAGAAATGAAATTCCACAACTTAACATTAAAATATTGTAAAATTATTGGGCTTACTGGGCTTCAGAAACAATTTTACTTGTTTGATTACCAGGAATTTTATATCCAAGACACCAGTATTTTGTGATGTCTATCTCGATGAAAAATGTGTATTATGCTTTAAATATATCCTGTTATGGACCATTTTTATCTTAATTTCATGGATTCATGGCGATAGATTCAAAACGAGATTCTTAAATCAATAAAACTTCAGAATATTTAGGGAATGTTAAAAATTTTCAAGAACACAATACTGAATTTTATCCCCAGGATTACATCATTAATCAAGATGTAAATGTCTCACAGAGACGAAGCTATATTTTTCTATGAGAAACTAGGTATGGAAGTCTTTTTGGTTGTTCATAGGGCTTATAACTTATCTTAAATAATTACTTTACACAATGTAACGTTCGCCAATTCCATCCATGACAGACTACCATGTCTATCAAATTTTCGGAAGTTGTGTATATGTTTAACTTGCACAACCTGTTTCGTATGTAAGTTGTATTTTTACCACCGCCACCTGCAGTCAAAAGCTTTGTCATTCCCATAAACCAACACAGATGTCACTATTGATAATGAGATATTATAACTATTGATATAACTATGTCACTCTAGATGCCACTATTGATAACAAAATATAGATATCTTGCGTTTTCAGCAAGTAAGAGAAGCCTGATTCCAGTAAATATTTTTACTGGAATATTTTTTATTCCAGTAAATATTTTTGCACGCCTTTGTCAGTATGTGAAAATTAATTACCTTCATTATTTGTTATTTGCTGCCTTAATACGTTTGCTGACGTTTTTATCATTTGACGAATTCTCCAGAATAAGACTACCTCTGAGCACTCACTCTGAAAAGATCAATAAACATGTGTACTTATAAATATATATTTATTTATTAGGTAGAATACAAAAAAGTCTTCTCAATATGTTTGACATCTAGGAAAAATATTCCCTATCTGCAAAAATTATATCTTAGTAAAATTGCACGATATAATTCCGATGCGTAGCATATTTATTACAAAACATTTTTTTATTGGTCTATGTCACACTGGTAGCTACGTTGCGCGTTAGCGAGATGCACAGTACATTATTATTGCGTTCTCAACATGGCAGCGCGCCGGATGGCTAATCACTTAAAATCACACAAGTGTGAGTTTAATTTACAATGAATAACCACAAAGTAAAGGCCGATTACAACAGTAAAATATATAAAAATAGGCTTGTTTGAATTGAATACTTTGTAGCCCTTTCATATAAGAAAGTCCATCGAATTAGTATGCAAAAGCCGTGCGTACGTGGCACATTCTTTTGTCGTTTGTTATTTATACATGTAAACATCAACGCAACGAAACAATATGCGTTATACTCATGGAATATAGGTATATACTAATTTGATTGTCTTTCTTAAATGAAAAGAGGTCTACATAAAAAACGAAGAAAATAACCACAATATTTTTATTTCTATCTTCTAAGAACACAATTACTAGATAATGTCCACAGAGGGATTAGAAAATTATAAAAGCTTCACAGATAAGAAGCTACTTTTGCTTTAACTAGTGAGAGAGATTTTTTAAGACTAATACCAAAATATATATTTCTTTCTCACTTGCAGTACCATTGACTCCATATTAAAGAAGAAGACAGACGATAACAGAATGAGATAACCATCTCAGCGGTTGACCAATATATGAAAAATCATGTAAGAATGTCTTTATTAGGCATTCACAGGGCTTACAATCTACCTTGGCTGGCTGAAAGTGATCTTTCTGTGAGACATTTGTAATTTATTATAAATAAAAATATAAATTTATTAATCAATTAGAAAAGACAAACAGATAAATCAAATGAATGAAAAAATATTTTAGCTGCCACCGGTATTCGAACCAATGGACCTCCAACCCATCCAGGAGTGGCGCGTTATCCAACTTCGCCACGGCAGCTTGGTAAATAAATCTAAATTTTTCGACCTTATATGCAGTCTCTTTTTAAGTGATTAACCTACATATATACATATTTATACGTCTATTTTTTAAAGCAATCCACTTTTTGTAATTCCATTCCCGGATATAGTGCAGGTCCGTTGGTTCGAATCCCGGTAGCAGCTGAAATATTTTTTCGTCAATTCAATTTTGTATGTCTTTTCTAATTGATTAATACATTTGTTCATGATTCACATAACTTTATACTTTAATTATAGCTCCACAATAATAATGTGTTTTTTTTAATATATAAAAATATAATCCCTCCTTCATTTTTTGATTGTTAAATGTGTTGGTAATGGCGAGCCTAAGTAATAATGAGTAATTAAAATGTGCAAAAAACCTGCCTTGTTACTCGTTTCCTCCTGGCAGTAGAGATAAAATCCCTTTTTGCAAAGTCTCGCCCTTTCCAGCGACTCCTTGAGAAAGTACCTACAAAAATAAACAGTGATCAATTTAGCTCCTGGCACCAATTAATTATTGTTTTATCTTTTCATTTTGTAATTAAATATTAAGTAATTATAAAACTTCCGTCAACTCGCTTGTTACGGTTGGGTTAACAAATTTTTCCAATGTTAACTCGCCAGTGGCGGCGTCTGACACAAATGACCCCGAATAAATTAATTTGTTTTCTTTCAAAGTCCTTTGGCGTCTGTTTGTTATGCTAGCACTAATTGGGTTATTTATTTACTATCAACTGTACTTACATACCTTCACTCTCTTATTCCGCACGGGCAGACGAGAGGATAGAAGGCCACGCACTATTATGTTCTGGCATAAAAGTCTCAACCACATTCATACATCTTGTCTCGTGTACGCTTTTCGGTTGTTGAAGCTTTTAACGGGTCCTGATTTTAACATTTTTATACAAACTGTAACCCGTCAAAAATGACGGTACTTTTACATGTAGGGTAGTTCGTAAGATATCTTTTTTTTTTTAAAAACAGAGAAAAAAGGAAGGAAAAAAAAGAAAAAAGAAAAGGAAACAAAAAAATAAAGTTTTTATCTTTAAATAAAATAACTTTTTGTTTAACACCACTTTACTGAGTTAAAACCAACTAGTTTCGACTCACAACTGAGTCTTCATCAGGGTCAGATATTAACTAAATAAAAACAGAATTACGAACAATTAAGAAAGCATTAAGGGAAGAAAGAGACAGAACGTCAACTGTGGTGGGGGTTGAGGGAAAGAGAGTGGGTGTGGGTGGGTGTAGTTAATTGGAAGGGGAATATATCTATAATTGGACTACACGATAAATCTAGTTGCTTATTTAGTAAATATTTTTTATTTGTCAAATTTATTTATCAAATACCCCTATCCGACCTGTAGTATCGTGTTGTAATTCTCCGTATTATAAATTAGCTGCCTTTGTAACTAATCTATGTAATAGTGCTAATGTATTCGCTCCTAAGTATACAATTAAAAATTCTTATGAATTGGTTAACATTCTACAAAATTTATCTGTACCCAACAACTGTAAATTAGTTTCATTTGATATAATAAATTTATTTCCTAATGTACCTGTACCAGAATGTAAAAACATACTATCTGATTTACTAACCAATTCTTACTTACCAAAAGACCTTACTGATGATCTTTCCCGTATGTTTAATATTTGTCTCAACCAAAATTATTTTAAATTTAATGATGTTATATATAAACAAACTGAAGGATTACCAATGGGATTACCTACGAGCCCTCTTTTTGCCGACATATTCATGGACTACCTTGAAAACAATATATTTACTTCAAACTCACCCCTTTTAAAATATGTATTTATGTGGAAACGTTATGTTGATGATGTATTTTGTATATGGACAGGCACGGAACGTCAACTGAACTCCTTCCTATCCCTCTTAAATTCGTTTCATAAAAATATCCAATTTACAATAGAAATAGGCACAAACTGTATTTTGAATTTTCTAGATCTAACCCTATCAGTTATTAATAATAAATTCGATTTCAATATTTATAGAAAATCTACATTTACGGATAGTGTAATTCACAATAGCTCCAACCACCCGATCTCCCACAAACATTCAGCGTTCCATTCAATGATCCATAGACTTGTCACTGTTCCTCTTTCTAATGTTAATTTTAACGAAGAACTAGCGGTAATTAAATCTATAGCAAAAAATAACGGTTATGAAAGCACACTAATTGATAGAATCCTCGCGAAAAAATTACGTCTAATTAATACCAAAAAAATTATTTATAATAATGGTCCTGTCAATAATATCGTTTTAACTAATCAAAACCACGGCTGGCGTCGAATTTTATTTATTAATAATCTGTCATCATTGAGCGTTTTAAAATTTCCACCCGAAATTAAAGCCGCTTTTTATACAAATAACAACTTAGGTAGACTTTTAATAAATTCTAAAGATAAAGAACATAAACTAAGCTATTCAGGGATTTATAAACTCAGGTGCAACGATTGCCCTGCATTTTACATAGGAAAAACACCTAGAAATATAAATACAAGAGTCATTGAACATAAAAGATGTTTAAATAGTGTAGGCTATTCAGAATTTGCAATTCATTTAATAGAAAAAAACCACACATTTGACCAATCTTCGGGTGTAGATGTACTTCACAGAAATGACATAGGTATTCGTCTCAATAATTTAGAAGCTTTAGAAATAAAAAAATCTTTAAAAACAAATAAAAAATATTTACTAAATAAGCAACTAGATTTATCGTGTAGTCCAATTATAGATATATTCCCCTTCCAATTAACTACACCCACCCACACCCACTCTCTTTCCCTCAACCCCCACCACAGTTGACGTTCTGTCTCTTTCTTCCCTTAATGCTTTCTTAATTGTTCGTAATTCTGTTTTTATTTAGTTAATATCTGACCCTGATGAAGACTCAGTTGTGAGTCGAAACTAGTTGGTTTTAACTCAATAAAGTGGTGTTAAACAAAAAGTTATTTTATTTAAAGATATTATGTCGCACCACAATGTGTTTGCTTCGTGTGAAAATTTAAAGTTTTTATTATAAAAGTTACGACAGGAAGTTAAAAACGGACGTACATACAGACAAACAAGGTAATTATAATTGGGATAAAGAGCTTATCTTAGGGCTTTTACAAAAAATAAAGGCAAAGTTATACGTGTCAAGTAATAAAGAAAGTTTTAATAAAGTATGATACAAAGTAAATGACAAGCGCAAGAACATAGAAAGAAAGTATTAGATGTAACAATATTTTGAATTGCATGTTCTGAGAACACAATTTCGGGATTTTGTCCACAGAGGGGTAAAATTATTAACTTAGTTTAATTATAAGTCTCACAAAGATGAAGCTTTTTATATCGTAAACGTGAACGGAAGTCTTTTTAGCGTGGACTTATGACTTGCAGGAGACCTTTGTGGACAAAAAAAATATTTAAACATATCTATTTATATCTGATTTTCTTCTGAACTATTTATTTAACATTTAAAAATATTATATAAACTTATGCTGGTTTACAAAAGAATTAAAAAATGAAAATGATCATTTTCAGGCGTATTCCAGTGTAAATATTAAAAGTTCGGAAAAAAACCATAATACTAATAGGTATATTTAGTTTGACGTGGACAAATCGAAAAAGATGTATTTTTTAATCCCTTTAAATAAGTCATATTGTAACGTTCCCTACCTGTACACCTAAGCTAAATACCTATCTATAAAGTTCAATAATATAAGTTTTACGAAAAGCCCAAAGCTTGAGACTTTAAGCTACCGAATTGAGCTTTATTACGGCTTTTGGGACTTTTAAGCACACACTTTATGCTTTAAGCTACTAGATGAAAACTTAAGTCGAACTTAGAACTTCGGACGTATTTACATGAAAGCTAATATTTTCTTTTTTTTTCTTTTTAAGAATTTATATTTTCAAAATTGGCCAGTCGTGATCTTTCTAGTGGTTAGGAAAATTCCCCCTCCGTTGTGTCCGTAGCTATCCAAAATTCTTTTGATATGTGGTGAGATACGTATTCCTATTAACGCGACTAGACTAATATAGAACGAATTCTTACCTAACTATGGAGGTAACACACGCACGAAACTAATCCGTACTCATAATTACCATAAGGTATTTATTTACTTAAGATGGTAGAACGCCTAACCGTTAACGACTCGAATTCCACGTATAATCTTCAAACACTTATAGACGAAATGCCAGAGACATTCATATATATATATATACATGTTTTAACATATTTCCGAAATTATTTTGGCCCTTCTAGAAACCGTTCCAGAATTCTACAGTTTCGCCTATACGAGAGATAGCCGATATCGTCCACGACCTGAGTCGGCCTAAAAGCCAACTATATGCGGCGTAGCTGAGGAATAAACGCTAGTAGCAAAACCTCCTTACATAGCACCGCCATAACTATAATACCACCGGGGTTAAAATACTGTAATATAAAACAATACAATCGTTGCCAAGTTAACGGCATACGCTAAAGATTCCGCCCGCATTGATTAGCAACTTCTCATAATAGTAGCTTAGAACAGTGTCAGCACAACCACATGCGGCACCCATTTATGACAGATTTACAAGATATAATAGCATACGTTATATTCAAAACACAAGTAAGAAACCTACCAATAGCGCATCCCACGTTGTCCGATCTGCTCAATCTGTTCATAGTACATAGTGGAAAGAGTAAACATATATTCATAACAACTAGGCGCAACAGAGGCTCAGGGCAAGCTTTGTCTGACATTATCGCAGCCCGAGATTCTAAGGGAATGGAAGATACAGATTTGTAAGTGAAATTTAAGAAGTGTCTAACCACTTCTGTTCAATTCCATTTATACAACAATCACGTGACTAACCTCGAGAGTCTAGCACCGGTAATAAGATCTCATTATGCTACGTTGGAAGTTAACATTGCATAACCGGACGGAATGCCTATTTCCCGCGATCATATTCAATTTGTAAAACGCAATAATATGTATTTATATATGTTAGTAAAACGTTTGAAATGCAGAATGCACGTATGATGACCTCGCTTCTATCCTAAAGATAATTAAGATATAATCCCGACGTTACGTCCCGACATCAGTACTAATTTGTTTCCGCGTCCGTTACCGTCGAACTCTGAACCCACGTAATGAAATGAATAGTGACCATGAGACAATGACAAATTATATAGCACGAACATTCCATTTGATACACATAAGAAAACATCAGGAATAAATAATATCAAAGGTTCTTATCTTAGTTCTGTAGTTGGTCTGCTTCTGAGATGGCATCCTGATCCGAAGTAATATAACTCTCCAAAATTGAGCAATTACCAGCGCCTGTGTAGCCCTTCATTTCCCTTGTATATATATTTTAATATCAGCGCCTGTAAAACTGTATTAGATCCTAGAAACAAGAAAACTATTCCCTCTACGCCGAGCACATACAGAACATAAACCCCTTCAATCTAGTTCATCCACGGTTATGCAAAAAGGCGAAAGAATAGTAATAGTAAAAGGTCCTTAACTGACAGAAGTTGAAGTTCTCTGTAGACTGTCCATATCCTATAGTAGCGCCTGTGTTTTCCAATAACAACCTTCCAGTCATGTATTTAACTTAACGTCCTCCTTGTGTGTATGTGTGCTGCAATATCTGTCATCCAGTTAGTGATTCCCAAAATAGTGTTTTCCTTGCATATATATATATATTTCAATATCAGCACCTGTAAAACTGTATTAGATTCTAGAAACAAGAAAACTATTCCCTCTACGCCGAGCACATACAGGACATAAACCCCTTAAAACTAGTTCATCTACGCCGTACAATGATATCACATGCAGACATGACCAATATAATTACAAATATGCTTGCGTCCCGCCGACTGGACGCCTGTGTTTTCCAATAACAACTTTCCAGTCATGTATTTAACATAACGTCCTCCTTGTGTGTATGTGTGCTTCAATATCTTCCATCCAGTTAATGGTTCCCAAAATAGTGTTTTCCTTGTATATATATTTCAATATCAGCACCTGTAAAACTGTATTAGATCCTAGAAACAAGAAAACTAATCCCTCTACGCCGAGCACATACAGGACATAAACCCCTTAAAACTAGTTCATCTACGCCGTATAGTGATATCACAAGCAGACATAAACAATACAATTACAAGTATGCTTGCGTTCTCCCCCACCTGGGTGGAAATATTCGCATTCGTATTCACCGAATAGTAGGCCTGATATTCGTATTCATGAAGGTAGTATTCGTTGCATCAAGGTTATTATATTTACAAGTATGTTCAAGTTCCCCTACCTTGGTGGAAATATTCGCATTCGTATTCACCGAATAGCAGGCCTGACATTCGTATTCATGAAAGTAGTATTCGTTGCATCACTCTCAATAATAAAATCATATAGATAAATAATTACGGTAACTCATAAAAATATGACATTACTTATATTAAACGAACAAAGCAAAACAATCTGTCATATAAGTAAATAACGTGATAACGGAAGACCGAAGGTTAACTACCCCTGAACAAACCGCGAACTGCCCACAATAATGGAAAATGTTGTAGAAAACATTTCAAATATCTAATATTGAATGAATAAAAACAATGTCGTATGAATAACTATCGCGGTTACGGATGGCCGAAGGTTAACCACCCCTGAACACACCGCGAACTGCCCACAATAGTGAATAATGTTCTAGAAAACATTTCAAATATCTAATATTGAATGAATAAAACAATGTCATATGAAAAACTATCACGGTTACGGAAGACCGAAGGTTAACTACCCCTGATCAAACCGCGAACTGCCCACAATAATGGAAAATGTTGTAAAAACATTTCAAATATCTAATATTGAATGAATAAAACAATGTCATATGAAAACTATCACGGTTACGGAAGACCGAAGGTTAACTACCCCTGATCAAACCGCGAACTGCCCACAATAATGGAAAATGTTGTAGAAAACATTTCAAATATCTAATATTGAATGAATAAAAACAATGTCGTATGAAAACTATCACGGCTACGGAAGACCGAAGGTTAACTACCCCTGAACACACCGCGAACTGCCCACAATAATGGAAAATGTTGTAGAAAACATTTCAATTATCTAATATTGAATGAATAAAACAATGTCATATGAAAACTATCACGGCTACGGAAGACCGAAGGTTAACTACCCCTGATCAAACCGCGAACTGCCCACAATAATGGAAAATGTTGTAGAAACATTTCAAATATCTAATGTTGAATGAATAAAACAGTGTGACTATTCCCTCTACGCCCAAGCTGGGTTAACCGATTAAAAGGCGTAGCAATATGTCGAAAGGTAATTATAATTACAGGTATGTTTGAGTTCCGCCACCTAGGAAATACGTAGATTTTTGATTTCAATATATTGTGCAATATACACTATGTTTATAAGATCGTCCGTTGACAAGTAGTTATGAACTTCTTATAAAATATTATTCCGCAGCAAATATTCAAAGAAATTATATTAACTAAAATATTTCTAACATCTTGGGATCGCATACGAAATTGATAATATCTAATGCCCTTTGTGAACAACTCTTCCTCTCTGTAGTCAAATAAGCTGATGTTTATGTTTACTCCGTCTATAAATATGCCGTATCAACGTATAATATAACATGATATATATATTAATGAAGATAAAACAATTTCAATTAGCGTTGCAATGAAGCGAAACAAAGGAATATATAAAACCCCAAGAAGTCCAATTTTAATTATTCGTTACTAAGAGAATATATATATTGCGCCCCCTATTGCTATTCTCGTTAGCGGAGACTCAAAATGTTTCCTAAATTTTCCATCAGGTGTCAGTAACGTATATTTCCAAAATATAATTGACAATTTCATATATGGGCCGGTTTTATAAGAAAAAATGAACTTAAATTTCCTTTGTAATTCAAGATATAAAGTAATTTTAAATCAAACTTATTACACTCAAATGAAACGCGCCACGTACTGCCGCTTACTATAGACCAATCCTTAGCGAAGGCTCTAACCCTTTCTTGATTCCCGCTAGGTGGCGGTAATAACAGGAAGAAATCCTCGTTCGATTTGAACCAATATCACACAATCAATCGTGATATTAATTACACATAATTACTCCGATCTCAAACATTCCCAAAATAATACATTTCGACAGTGAAAATAATAAATCGTAATAGACAATATAAATGTGATCCTTAGCTGAAGACCGGATTGCGCACTACTTATGTAATACAATAATTATCATAATGCTACTAGGCACTTCATATAGAAATACGTGTATTCAATTGTTAGTATAGATAGCATAAAAATCCCTTTGCATAAAGATACATCCGTTTGGAAGAAATTCTCGTACAAATTGAACCAATATCATACAATCAATCGTGATATTAATTACCCCATAAATACTCCGATCCCAATTATTTCCAAACAATACAAATCATATAGAAATCCGTGTATTCAATCGCCAGTATAGATAACAAGCATTCTTTAGCATAAGAATACATCCGCCCTGAAGAACCTCTCGCACATTCCGAACCTCGCGACATTGAATATACATAATTATACTGAATTTTAAAACCCACGAACGAACACGAAACACCATTCGTCAGTAAAGTATTCCATTTTAAAGCCTTTATATCTTTGGTAATATATGAATCTCGAATTTAAATGATTTTTCATATGAACAGCGACAGAATTATATATTTCATAAGCGTTATGCAATAATTCACAGTCGCCACATTACGATTTCTAGTACATTAAATCCGAAGCGCGTATAGTAATAATTATCACTAGGCCCAAAATACGTAACAAAACAATCCACAACATGTTTTAATAATTGTTACGATCCAGAAAGTTCTAAATTGAATACACGAAAAAGGCAATAGAAATAAATAATATTGAAAATGCTTAGCTGTTCGCTGTTCCAATTCTCTTTGAATTATTATCAACCTCTGGCTTTTTCCTCGATCCAGCCAAATTATCTTCCTTCCTGACTCTCCTCGACAAAGCCTCCGCCGACCTTCAAGCTGAAAACTCAAGTGCCGCTTTCTAATTTGTAACGCCTAACAATAGTTCCTATCTCTCGCCATTTTTGATTCCAACTAGCGTGTAAAAGTCCAAGTCTAACTCTCAAGACGCGTTTCATTGGTCAGATTCGGTGCTAACGCCCGCGTCTGTGATTGGACATCTCGTTAAACAAAATAACATAAAGCCTGCTTTACACGCCCGCGTGCAGAGATAATAAAGCTCGTCCGCATCTACCTATCCGGCAAATATTTAATTATAGAGTATTTAACGGTTTGTGAAGCTTCTCTTTATTATAAACTTTAGCAGATAGATATTTTCGTATAATTTTTCAGCAATGTCTATTTGAATAGGCCAATATCGTTACAGCTTCCCCCTGGGGCGGCGCGGTACGATCGCATGAGCTGGGACGCGTCGCCACAAACATAGGTAGCTATTAGACCCCTTCGTTCCTTCGTTTGGCATCATTTGGTATACCCTTAGAAAATTCATCCGCGAACCAGGTGTTGCAAGAAGCTATGGTAAGACGTATTAGCTAAATTGACTAAGTCCTACGCGCAGGCATGTTAGAAAGTTAATAAGAAACCAAAGATCCGTATCTACATCATTTAAACAGCAAGTAAGGCTCAAATACCCACAATTAATCGAAAGTAACTTGAACGCCTCATACGATCGCGCCCGTTATTCAACTAGATCTTAAAATCTTCAACATTGTATAAGCAATCCTGCTTATAGCTATGCTTCCCCCGTTCTGAAAGAATTTGATTTCATGTTAGAATTTCACTCCCACGCAAGCGTTCATCAACAAGGTATACCATTGTACACCCTTCCCCCATCTAAAATTGGTCCGTTTTATCCACACTTCCTTTCTCAAAACGCGTTCGCCGCAAGTTAATAAAATAGCACGCCTTACTACAATAATCTACTCCCCGTAATAAAGAAGTAGTTTAGCAATCCCGACGATCCCAAACGCACGTGTTCACGCAGTGATGAAGACGCCTTGTTCCCAACTACAACTGTTTTTTTTTTTCTAAAAGTGTTCGGTTAATATAAATATTAGAAATCGAAAGAAAAGGTGACCGCATCTATTTTACTCAACTGATTGGGAAGATCCGAATTCCTATTATCAATCGAACGTCCCATCGTTGTGCCTGTCAATCACTCGACCCCATTCCGCTTTCAACAGATCAAAAGAGACACCACTTCCCCCGCTCCGTCACTCCTCGTTCCCTTTATAGATGGTACATCCCTAGTGCTCACCAGCTCGTTACATTGCAGCACTTCCCCCGGCGTATACTTCCCCCTAACACCTTCTGACTAGCACCAATACCCGAATATACACGACGACAAGGACACTATACAAACAAATTCGAACGCGAACCGCGATAAGTTTTTTTAAAATTCCAGAATTGTGTTAAACTATGATTTTGATGTTCATCTTATTCGTGTGAGCCAAACATCCGGATTCCTAGTATATATAACCACACATTGATCTCAATATCCCCTGTACACGGGTACTTAAAATGATGATGATGCTTCGCTATTACCCCCTTCCCCAAAGCTATATGTGGCACGCATCCAAAATCTTCCAAAGATTAGTTTGTAAAATCGTATCCCCCTATAATAACTGCAGATCGCGTATCAACAAAAGGTATATTCCTATTATGATTGTTCTCAACTAACTACACGACTAACTCTCAAAGGAGATATCTAAAGACGATGCACATCCATTAAAGAAGCGCGCCACGTACCTACTTGTTGAAAAAGTAATCGACAATTTGAATCTACATTACACTATTGTTCCCATAGTGAACACGCACCCGCATCTCCCCTCTCTGTTGATAAAATACTAAAACTGCTGGCACTACACTTGTACGAACCTAATACCCTTCCCCCTGTCTATAAGACTCTATTCCCATGTCCAACCAACCGAACATCCGCTATCCGCCAGAAAATATGTAAGTCCAAAGCTAGCTCACATAACCGTCCTGCAGATTATAACGCTTCGCCTTTCACCACGTTGACAGGATTATCCGAATTCCGACTATTCGCAAAATAATTCAATGTACTTGACCCGATACGTAAGCGTCGAAGAAACGGTTCTTATATGAAGTACATCGCGATATCATCAACCTCAATAGACATATATATCATAACCTTACTCCAGGTCTAAACCTTTTACAGCCCTCTCTAAACGTCCTGCTTATAATTCTTATGTAGTCACTAATCTAGGAATTGTAAAAGACGCTTGACGATACCGTTTCGAAAGCATGGGCTAATGTTACTACTCCCTAAAGAAACAAAGATTTTTCGCGAGGCAAAAGAAAACGAAGAAGGGTGACAAATACATACATACAAACACACACGCATGTACATGTGTACATGCATACATGCGGTTACAACTTCACCTCATGCATGCATCGAATATAAGTCCGTAATATACATCATTAAACAACCAAGATTGTAAAATGTAGATCGTAAATCGTAAATCGTAAATCGTAAATCGTAAATCGTAAATCGTAAATCGTAAATCGTAAATTTGAAATTGAAGTTCAGCTAAAGTTGAAGTTGAAATTGAAAATGATCAAACATGCCAAAGATAGGTATAACGAAGGAGAATGAAGTGATTCAAATCATAACCGCCTGTAAAACTAGAGGTGACGAAGGAGCCGGAACCGATCTCTCTATACCGTGTCAAACATTATTTGGAACTAGTTCTAAACCGGAAAGGAATCCAACTTTCGAAATGTAACATGTCCAAAAAAGATTTTATCTGTCCCGAACTACAACCGCGCGCATATAATATAAAAATCCCTGAAGTGAAACTCGCACAGATGTCACTACTATCCCGTCAGAAGATTTTTCAAAGTACTTAAAATTATAGTAAACTTCTTTTTTCTTCAAGGCATACAAGATGTTCTAGAATTATTAACCTTCACGTTATATACTTTCAACATTTAAAAGGAAATATTTCCTAACACACCGCTTCTTTAAAAGATTGCTTAATTACCCATGGTAGCTATCACTTATATCTATAAAATGTATATGGCGCGTGTATACTCAATATCATCAATATCAAGGTCAAATGCCTATCGCCGCTACTATTGAGAACCGGTTTATTATATACTCTGCCGAGCGCGATTCCAACTGGACCGCGTAAGCCATTACCGCTTGGCCACTACAGGACTTTAAATAGATATTTTAACGCTCTTGTTTTTGAATAAATACGTGATTTATATGGACCGTGCGAACACTAAATGATTTTTGATAGAGCGCGCGTAAAGACACACTTATGCGTGGAAAGAAAAATGCCATTATAATTAAAACATTTTTTTTTTCTTTTTACAATATTAACTAATCTAATAAAATGAATACGAATCTCACTCTTGAAACATATCTCCTGGTCTAACGGGACCACTGTAACTTAAGCTACCTGTACACCTAAGCTAAATACCTAACTATAAAGTTTAATAATATAAGTTTTACGAAAAGCCCAAAGCTTGAGACTTTAAGCTACCGAATTAAGCTTTATTACGACTTTTGTGACTTTTAAGCACACACTTTATGCTTTAAGCTTCTAGATGAAAACTTAAGTCGAACTTAGAACTTCGGAAGTATATTTACATGAAAGCTAATATTATTTTTTTTTGTTAAGAATTTATATTTTCAAAATTGGCCAGTCGTGATCTATCTAGTGGTTAGGAAAATTCCTCCTCCGTTGTGCCCGTAGCTATCCAAAATTCTTTTGATACGTGGTGAAATTCGTATTCTTATTAACGCGACTAGACTAATATAGATCGAATTCTTACCTAACTATGGAAATAACAAACGCACGTAACCAATCCGTACTCGTCCTTCCAGAAACCGCTCTAGAACGCTACAGTTTCGCCTATACGAGAGACAGCCGATATCGTCCACGTCCGGAGTTGGCCTAAAAGCCAATTATATGCGGCGTAGCCTAGGAATAAACGCTAGTAGCAAAACTCCCTTACATTGAACCGCCATAACTATAATACCATCGGGGTTAAAATACTGTAATAAAAAACAATACAATCGTTGCCAAGTTAACGGCATACGCTAAAGATTCCGCCCGCATTGATTATCAACATCTCATAATAGCAGCTTAGAACAGTGTCAGCACAACCACATGCGGCACCCATTTATGACAGATTTACAAGATATAATAGCATACGTTATATTCAAAACACAAGTAAGAAACCTACCGATAGCGCGTCTCACGTTGTCCAATCTGCTCAATCTGTTCATAGTACATGGTAGAGGAAGACAAACATATTTATATTCACAACAACTAGGCGCAACAGAGGCTCAGGGCAAGCTTTGTCTGAGATTATCGCAGCCCGAGATTCTAAGGGAATGGAAGATACAGATTTGTAAGTGAAATTTAAGAAGTGTCTAACCACTTCTGTTCAAACGTGGATACTAGATGCCCCCCCCCCCCGTGGATTCTAGATGCCCCCCCCCCTGTGGGGGGAGGGGGATGCGGCCCCAGAGCATCGCCGCATCCGGTGGTTAACTCCTGTTTAGACATAACCTCCCACACTAAGCTGCAGACCAAGATCAAGCCGAGACTCTATTGCTCCTGCTGGAATCCCCCGAAGTCCTTGCTTCCCGGCGACAAACATATCAGGAAGAAATCCCGCGTCTGATATTAAGGTTTGTATATTGTCCCGCGGGGCAGTCAAATTGACTGGTGTAAATGATGAGGATCCCACGTTGCGGCTACATAAGCTGGAGTATTATGATGTTTACAGCTGATTAAAGGGCTGAATGAACTAACTGGGTGACTGGAAAAGACTCTTCCTTGAACGCGTCAGTCAGAGCCATGTTAGCATCGCCAATTATAGTTGATGTGAATGATCCCACGGTGTAGTCTTATTGACTAGAGATATTACAGTTGCCGGCAAACTTCTTGGACATTTTTCGGCGTGGTGGGGGAATGCGCAGAAGACAAATTTTGGGTCTCGTTGGTAGAATGGTACATGCGCAAACTCTCCCCCACTTCGCCGAAAAATGTTCAACATGTTTGCCGGCATCTGTAAATGATGGTAAATCAGCATGTTTATTACAGTTGATTGTGTAATTCCTGATATGTTTCTCGCTGGCCGGGAAAGGAGAACCCCGAAGGTCTCTGTATACAGCAAGTTAGAAAAGGTGGTGAATGATGAGTATGAAGGTGTTAGTAATGCCATCGCGCTCCTGAATGCGGTCCCGATCATAAAAGTTGATTGTTAAACTGCTAACAGATCTCGTTCATTAAAGCGGTCCCGAGCATAAGTGTTGATCGTCGAACTGCTACCTGCATCTTATAATTTCTCGTTCATGAGGAACGTCCTATCTCGTCCTTGAGTACGGAGTTATTACATTCACATACATTCATAACCAGGGCCCGAGCTCGTCGCACCAAGGGGACTGAAAAGACGTGAGAGGTTCTTCCCCTTAGATGTTAGAGGGGTAACCGCATCAAGACCTTCAGACCATCCTGTAATTCTTGGCTTTAAAACCCAGTCACAACCGGGTAGATACAGTTAAGATGGCCCTACCTAGTCCCTGACCTAAGGTGTCTCCCCAATCTAATCAGACTCCGTAGCCGAGAACGCGCGCCCCGACATTCGACCCTGTCTTGCCACGCGAGTAGATCCAACTTCATCTTTTTCCACAATCGAAATTCTGCCTCCCAAGATCACGGGGCGTGAAAGACGTACGACTCCTCGCCTCCCGACCATGAAGAGACGAACTTCCCCATTCGGTTCTCGTTCATTATCCCATTTATAATCCCCGCGTGCCTCACCTTGAGAGTCTAGCGCCGGTAATAAGATCTCATTATGCTACGTTGGAAGTTAATATTGCACAACCGGGCGAAATGCCTATTTTTCGCGAACCTATTCAATTTGTTAAACGCAATAATATGTATTTATATATGTTAGTAAGACGTTTGAAATGCAGAATGCACGTACAATGACCTCGCTTCTATCCTAAAGATAATTAAGATATAAACCCGACGTTACGTCCCGACATCAGTACTAACTTGTTTCCGCGTCCGTTACCGTCGGCTCTGAACCCACGTAATGAAATGAATAGTGATCATGTGACAATGACAAATTATTTAGCACGAACATTCCATTTGATACACATAAGAAAACATCAGGAATAAATAATATTAAAGGTTCTTATCTTAGTTCTGTAGTTGGTCTGCTTCCGAGATGGCATCCTGATCCGAAGCAATATAACGGGTCCTCTCCAGAATTTGAGCAATTACCAGCGCCTGTGTAGCCCTTCATTTCCCTTGTATATATATTTTAATATCAGCGCCTGTAAAACTGTATTAGATCCTAGAAACAAGAAAACTATTCCCTCTACGCCGAGCACATACAGAACATAAACCCCTTCAATCTAGTTCATCCACGGTTATGCAAAAAGGCGAAAGAATAGTAATAGTAAAAGGTCCTTAACTGACAGAAGTTGAAGTTCTCTGCAAACTGCCCATATCTTCTAGTGGCGCCTGTGTATTCCAATAACAACCTTCCAGTCATGTATTTAACATAACGTCCTCCTTGTGTGTATGTGTGCTGCAATATCTGTCATCCAGTTAGTGGTTCCCAAAATAGTGTTTTCCTTGTATATATATTTCAATATCAGCACCTGTAAACCTGTATTAGATCCTAGAAACAAGAAAACTATTCCCTCTACGCCGAGCACATACAGGACATAAACCCCTTAAAACTAGTTCATCTACGCCGTACAATGATATCACATGCAGACATTACCAATATAATTACAAATATGCTTGCGTCCCGCCGACTGGACGCCTGTGTTTTCCAATAACAACTTTTCAGTCATGTATTTAACATAATAACGTCCTCCTTGTGTGTATGTGTGCTTCAATATCTTCCATCCAATTAATGGTTCCCAAAATAGTGTTTTCCTTGTATATATATTTCAATATCAGCACCTGTAAACCTGTATAGAATCCTAGAAACTAGAAGACTATTCCCACTACGCCAAGCACATACAGGACATAAACCCCTTAAAACTAGTTCATCTACGCCGTATAGTGATATCACAAGCAGACATAAACAATACAATTACAAGTATGCTTGCGTTCTCCCCCCACATTGGTGGAAATATTCGCATTCGTATTCACCGAATAGTAGGCCTGATATTCGTATTCATGAAGGTAGTATTCGTTGCTTCAAGGTTATTATATTTACAAGTATGTTCAAGTTCCCCCACCTTGGTGGAAATATTCGCATTCGTATTCACCGAATAGTAGGCCTGATATTCGTATTCGTGGAAGTAGTATTCGTTGCATCACTCTCAATAATAAAATCATATAGATAAATAATTACGGTAACTCATAAAAATATGATATTACTTATATTAAACGAACAAAGCAAAACAATCTGTCATATAATTAAATAACGTGATCACGGAAGACCGAAGGTTAACTACCCCTGAACAAACCGCGAACTGCCCACAATAATGGAAAATGTTGTAGAAAACATTTCAAATATCTAATATTGAATGAATAAAAACAATGTCGTATGAATAACTATCGCGGTTACGGATGGCCGAAGGTTAACCACCCCTGAACACACCGCGAACTGCCCACAATAGTGAATAATGTTCTAGAAAACATTTAAAATATCTAATATTGAATGAATAAAACAATGTCATATGAAAACTATCACGGCTACGGAAGACCGAAGGTTAACTACCCCTGAACACACCGCGAACTGCCCACAATAATGGAAAATGTTGTAGAAAACATTTCAAATATCTAATATTGAATGAATAAAAACAATGTCATATGAATAACTATCACGGCTACGGAAGACCGAAGGTTAACTACCCCTGATCTAACCGCAAACGACCCACAATAATGGAATATGTTGTAGAAAACATTTCAAATATCTAATATTGAATGAATAAAAACAATGTCATATGAATAGCTATCACGGCTACGGAAGACCGAGGGTTAACTACCCCTGAACAAACCGCGAACTGCCCACAATAATGGAAAATGTTGTAGAAAACATTTCAAATATCTAATATTGAATGAATAAAACAATGCCATATGAAAAACTATCACGGTTACGGAAGACCGAAGGTTAACTACCCCTGATCAAACCGCGAACTGCCCACAATAATGGAAAATGTTGTAGAAACATTTCAAATATCTAATGTTGAATGAATAAAACAATGTGACTAGTCCCTCTACGCCCAAGCTGGGTTAACCGATTAAAAGGCGTAGCAATATGTCGAAAGGTAATTATAATTACAGGTATGTTTGAGTTCCGCCACCTAGGAAATACGTAGATTTTTGATTTCAATATATTGTGCAATATACACTATGTTTATAAGATCGTCCGTTGACAAGTAGTTATGAACTTCTTATAAAATATTATTCCGCAGCAAATATTCAAAGAAATTATATTAACTAAAATATTTCTAACATCTTGGGATCGCATACGAAATTGATAATATCTAATGCCCTTTGTGAACAAACTCTTCCTCTCTGTAGTCAAATAAGCTGATGTTTATGTTTACTCCGTCTAAAAATATGCCGTATCAACGTATAATATAACATGATATATATATTAATGAAGATAAAACAATTTCAATTAGCGTTGCAATGAAGCGAAACAAAGGAATATATAAAACCCCAAGAAGTCCAATTTTAATTATTCGTTACTAAGAGAATATATATATTGCGCCCCCTATTGCTATTCTCGTTAGCGGAGACTCAAAATGTTTCCTAAACTTTCCATCAGGTGTCAGTAACGTATACTTCCAAAATATAATTGACAATTTCATATATGGGCCGGTTTTATAAGAAAAAAATGAACTTAAATTTCCTTTATAATTCAAGATATAAAGTAATTTTAAATCAAACTTATTACACTCAAATGAAACGCGCCACGTACTGCCGCTTACTATAGACCAATCCTTAGCGAAGGCTCAAACCCTTTCTTGATTCCCGCTAGGTGGCGGTAGAAACATTTCAAATATCTAATATTGAATGAATAAACAATGTCATATGAATAACCATCGCAATTAAGGAATATATACAATTCGATACACGTCTTTATAAGAACTTGATAGGAACAAATCGTGTTCTCAACGATTGCCTAATGATACGCAATACAAACATGTAACGAGTTCAAATAAACCACACATTCATGTTTTAATAAAATAAATATAAAATCCAGATGCTTTTTTAAAATATATTGTTTGTAGGAAATTCATCGCACGATTTGAACCTATATCACGCCTACAATCGTGATATCAATTACACATAATTACTCCGATCTCAAACATTCCCAAAATAATACATTTCGACAGTGAAAATAATAAATCGTAATAGACAATATAAATGTGATCCTTAGCTGAAGACCGGATTGCGCACTACTTATGTAATACAATAATTATCATAATGCTACTAGGCACTTCATATAGAAATACGTGTATTCAATTGTTAGTATAGATAGCATAAAAAACCCTTTGCATAAAGATACATCCGTTTGGAAGAAATTCTCGTACAAATTGAACCAATATCATACAATCAATCGTGATATTAATTACCCCATAAATACTCCGATCCCAATTATTTCCAAACAATACAAATCATATAGAAATCCGTGTATTCAATCGCCAGTATAGATAACAAGCATTCTTTAGCATAAGAGTACATCCGCCCTGAAGAACCTCTCGCACATTCCGAACCTCGCGACATTGAATATACATAATTATACTGAATTTTAAAACCCACGAACGAACACGAAACACCATTCGTCAGTAAAGTATTCCATTTTAAAGCCTTTATATCTTTGGTAATATATGAATCTCGAATTTAAATGATTTTTCATATGAACAGCGACAGAATTATATATTTCATAAGCGTTATGCAATAATTCACAGTCGCCACATTACGATTTCTAGTACATTAAATCCGAAGCGCGTATAGTAATAATAATCACTAGGCCCAAAATACGTAACAAAACAATCCACAACATGTTTTAATAATTGTTACGATCCAGAAAGTTCTAAATTGAATACACGAAAAAGGCAATATAAATAAATAATATTGAAAATGCTTAGCTGTTCGCTGTTCCAATTCTCTTTGAATTATTATCAACCTCTGGCTTTTTCCTCGATCCAGCCAAATTATCTTCCTTCCTGACTCTCCTCGACAAAGCCTCCGCCGACCTTCAAGCTGAAAACTCAAGTGCCGCTTTCCAATTTGTAACGCCTAACAATAGTTCCTATCTCTCGCCATTTTTTGATTCCAACTCCCGTGTAAAGGTCCAAGTCTAACTCTCAAGACGCGTTTCATTGGTCAGATTCGGTGCTAACGCCCGCGTCTGTGATTGGACATCTCGTTAAACAAAATAACATAAAGCCTGCTTTACACGCCCGCGTGCAGAGATAATAAAGCTCGTCCGCATCTACCTATCCGGCAAATATTTAATTATAGAGTATTTAACGGTTTGTGAAGCTTCTCTTTATTATAAACTTTAGCAGATAGATATTTTCGTATAATTTTTCAGCAATGTCTATTTGAATAGGCCAATATCGTTACAATACGATTAGAAGATTTTCAAGTGAAAATTGCTAAATTTAGTCTGAATTATAGAACGTAAAAGTGTGTAAACTCCGATTAAATTCTTGCACATGTAGACGAGGTTATTAAATTCTTGTACTAGTGAATTAAATTTAATAAAACATTAATCGATTTCCAGAAGGTATTTCATTTACCTCTCAGAGAAATCGTGAAAATATTATATTATGGTACAGCTAGATGATGAGGAGCCTTCAATACAATATTTTGAATTAATTCAACAAAATTATTATTGAAAACCTCCAGCTTCTGTTCATTTAATGGCTCGTTTACGTCGTCTAACTACTGAAAAGCAGAATAAGTACCTATAAAATTATACTTCCCGTAATTATTGTGAAAGCTCGTTAATCCAATCAGGTCTCAATTAACAATTTTATGATATCACTTACATATTTACGTTACTTTCGTATCTTCGATTAAAACGTCGCATTTTTTTAAAGCTTAATTATAATACAATAATAATGCATACTAAATCTCGCATATTCTGTGATTACGCGTTAAGTGGTTTAATTCAACCTTGAAAAATTTCGATTCTACTTATTTATTTTCTGTCGATTGCCATTCGTATCTTTTTTTTAAATGAAATTTTTGAAATAACTATGAAAAAGTTCAAAATTTAACACGGCTCAAATTTCAATCCGAAATTACTACTCGTGTTTTGCGGAATATAAATAACGCATGTATTTTTTTCCAAAGATGTGTATATATTTAAAAAATATATATTAAATAAATGCATGCGCATTATTTAGTTTGATACAAGAATTTAATTTTCTAGAAAAATATTTTTCTTCAAGATTTGTTTTTTGTACGTTTGTTAATAATCGAATATTATATATTTTTTAAATGGTTTTTTTACGATCATGAGTAATGCATTTAGATTAGACAGTGGTCATTTTTGTGTTTATTTTGTTAAATATTTAATGGATTCATTTTTTTTAAATATAAGGTATAAATCAGTGGCGTAAGAAAAAATTTACTATAGCTTTAGACAATAATTATATGGCCATTATAAATAAACACGCAGGAGTAGCTTGCATACCTACATTTATCAGAGATATTTTTAACGCAGTTTTTTGACAAATATTACCCAGAAAGCCACAAAAAAATTACTCGAGAAATAATTGAAATTATTTTTCGCTGTCAAATAAGTTAAGGTTTAGCAAATACAAACTTTCGGAATGGAATGGTTTGATTTGGTATTTAGTATTTGTGGCAGCGCCGTCTCACCGTACGATGGGAGAGCGCATCGCCAAGGGAAATTATTTATGCAATAAATTTATTCTGCGATGGCCCAAACATCGGGTGCAATACGCCCGCTGCATTAATTCACGCACGCGGCAATCGGCGAATCCTGTGACAGGATTCCACTTGTTTGTTAGGGAAAAACAAATATCATGACATTGTCACAAGAGTTAGTGAGTAACTATGGCGTACTTTACTCAAACCATTTTGATAATTTTAACCCTTGTATGGAATCGTCTGTCCAAATGGACCCAAAAGCAAAAACGATATTATGATTGCTTCAAAAACCAGTTTCTAAAAATAATCAAATCGTATTAAATGCAGCAGGCAATGGGGGATAGTTCGCAGACACTAATAGCCGCGCAGTGGCCACTATCAGCCGCGCAGTGGCCAGTACAGCCGACGCCAATTGCAGATACCAATGGCCACGTAGTGAACGCTAATGCCATAAACACCCGCAGGACCTAGCAGCAAGCAATCGGCGATGTTCTTCTAATTTCTTGATAATTATTATTTTAGTGATTTTTTTTAGGAATGTAATAAAACATGCTTCTTTATAAGGATTATCAAATTTTATGTAAAAAAATGCGTACATAACTTTGCATTTTACATTTATCCTTAGGGTCGAATTTTTTGTATCAAATTATATCGTGGTGTAATTATCTGAATTATTTTTAAGGCATTCTTTAATAGGTATATTACTAAAAAGGCTTTTAACATCTAAAGAGAGAAATTGACAATTATGTGGAAGATTAATGTTTTTAATTTTATTTACGAGTTCTATAGAATTTTTGACTCTGTATCGTGGTGAAAATTTGGTATATTTTTTAAAACGGAAGTTCAGGTGCTCGTCAGTATTCCCCTAAGTAAAAAAGCATATACAGACGAAATAGAAATTATCAAAAAAATTGCAACTAATAACGGCTATAGAATAAGGGACATAGAGAAAATGATAAGAAACAAAAAATACAAAAATAAAATTAATCTTATATACCCTAATCAGAAATATAATAATAATAAATACGCATGCATAGAATTTTTCGGCCCAACTTCAGTAAAAATAGCTAATGAAATTAAAAAGTGTGATTTAAAAATAGCCTTTAGAACCAATAACAATATAGGAACAAACCTCAAAAACTCTAAAAGCAAAACACCTAAATTAGAAAACAATGGCATATACAAATTAACATGTAATCATAAAGATTGCAATGCCACATATATAGGACAAACGGGAAGGTCTTTTTTAACTACATTCGCGGAACACATGCGCTGCTATAAAAATAAAAATTTAGAGTCAAAATTTGCGGCCCATTTATTAAATGAAAACCACGTCCCGCAAGGTGATAACGAACCAAAACCTTTACATATAGAAACAAAAGGTTTTAGGATGAATTTACTTGAGCAACTAGAAATAAATAAATATAAAAAGGATCCAAATATTAAACTTTTAAATAATCAACAAAAAATGATCTTCTCTCCACTTCTAAATATTTTTAAAAAACCAATAATCAAGGACATAAATTAAAATAATATTTATAAATAACACTTGCAGAAAACGGGGAATTCCGATAATTAAGCATAACGTTGTGATGGTCGACATAGAGATAGATTTAATAAATTTAGAAAATCTTAAAATAATAATATTCAAAAAGTCAAGTATGGACATCAAAAATATATTTCTTCTGTTTGGAATCGTTTAAAAGTAAAAGCCTGATACATTTCTTCTCTAGATTCTATGTATTACAAGAGGCTAACAAAATATTGAATATTCAGCTATACAAGTAATATTTCTTAGGTCTTTATTATACCTTAGATATAATTCTGTGTCAAACTAAAATTGTTTATGACAATCCTAATAGACTCGACCTTGTGAGTAGGTGCGAACGAGCCTTTATTATTTATGAATCGGAACAGCAAGTCTCGCGTGTAGCGGGTGCTTTACTGTTATTTTAACGAAACGGACCAATCACAGGCGCGCTTTGCCTTCGACGGGTTTAGCCGGAGGCGACCGTCCTGATGACTGAATCCGGCCAATGGCGAGCGCCGGCGGAGAGGTCATCGCGCATAGGATGAGTCACTGCACTAGCGTGGATTTCAGAGGTATGGTGAAATCGTTACTATAAAAGGAGCGAACACGATATACTCAGCCCTTCAGTTCGAGACCAGACTTGCGAGCGGGAGCGCTGCCCGACAGACTACCGACGGAGCCCTGAGTTCCAGAACAGCATTTGCAGACGGAGTTGCTGCCCGGACGTATGGAGGAATCTACCATTCATCAGAACCAGAGAGGATCATACCGCCACTGTGTAACAGCTAAGGAACACATTTATATTATCTATCGATTAATTATTTTCACTATTGAAATGTATTTATTTTGGGAAGATTTAAAATCGGAGCAATAATGTATAATTAATATCACGATTTCTTGTGTGATCTTGGCTCAATTCGTACGGGAATATCTCCCAAACGAATATATTTTGATGCATGGGGATTTTCATACCATTTGTATTAACAATTGATTTTACGGAGCTCTATAAGCAGTGCTTAATAGATTCATAATAATTGTCGACGCGTTATGTATTGCATAACCAGATATCAATCCAAATCGTACGAGAAATTCTTCCGAACGAATATATTTTAAAGTATGGGGATTTTCATACTATTTGTACTAACAATTGAATACACATAATTCTATAAGAAACGCTTAGTAGCCTTATAAAAATTGTATTGCATAAGTATTGCGCAATCCGGTCTTCAGCTAACTCTTTATGATTTGAGTACCTCGGTACATCTGGCTTAACAAGTAGCTTCAGAACGACGAGTAAAGAACAGAATGGGGAGATCTAACTAAAGATTAGGGATATCTGGTTTGTGATGGCCTAGCTGGTTGGGGCGTAGATGCTTGCCGGCACTTGGGCGTGGAACCCGCACAAGCCCCTGCAGGGTCCCTTAAAGGCGGGGCCCTCCTTGTTGCTCGGGGTCGTCAATAAACCGACCTCTTTCCTCACCAGGCGCAGGGCCACATAACCCACAAAAGTTTCCCTTTGTCTTTGGAAGGATTTTCATGCCTGAATGCTGTAAAACCTTGATAGAAAACGTTAACTTCTATTTCGTCCTCTGTAAGAAAGACAGGGCCAGAATAAATATAAAAATCATTCACTCATATGGAATAGCTGGGATAGTATAAATATGTTACTAACACTCTAACATTTGTCCAAAGTAAATGTTGCAAGATGCAGAATCGTGGGACGCCGCTCTGAAAGGCATAATGAGATTGCACAATAATTTGTAACATCGCTGACTATGCCCGCAAAGGAGGCTAATGTCGTCATCAATTCGTACCAAAAGAGTACATGATTCTTCAAACACCGGCCTAAAAGAAAGGCGCCTCAAGACAGCACACATCATCAGAAACTCGTACCAAAAGAGTACGGCCTTCTCAATTATAAGCCTCAAAGAAGGGCGTCACGGGATCACATCTCGTAAAGAAGAGATAGAGTCTCGGGATGCAGTAAGTTCCGGAGGAACAAGGGGGGTCGTTTAGTCACTTAGGAAGTCGGCCACCGGGTCTAGGCGGGCGCGGGGCCTAAACCCCCCTCGGCAGAGATGCTGAGGGTTTAAAAAACCAAAATTTAGCATTCAAAGAAACTATTATTTCATATAAACTCACGGGCTGTTGTAGAATCCTTTCGAACAGACCATCCCCGAGACCTTATCTACTTATTTATAAAGAAGTTTCGCTTCAAAAATGTCGTATTTCGTAAATAGCAAATATATGTATTATTTTCCCACGGAATTAATATGAACAGGTTCATGCACTTCTAAGACGGAACCATTCAAGGTAAGAATATGCTAATACAAAGTGTTTATAATTATTAATTTCAGTGTTATTTAATATGTGTGAATTTTTCCCTTTGCGTCGTTCGAACAATTCTACTGGTTTGTCCCCAAACGGAAATGTTTTATTTCTAATACACGAATTCTTCTGGTGAACGTATTTTATTGTAACATAAATGTATAGATTATTAGGTTCGTTAGATGTTTTTATTACGTAATATTATGCAATTGTTTCCACACTGCTCCTATAAAAGAATTTGAAGTTATTACGATACACAACGGGGTCCTTCATCCATTAGACGAATCATGTGCCAATTCAACGACGTATTACGAATAGTATATATTGTATTTATCGAGATTTAGTCGCATTTATTATTTCTAGTGAGGTTTTTAGTATTGGTTCCAGGCGCCATTATGAGGCGGAAATAGTTCATATTCATAGCCCGACTGCAATAGGTATTTTTGTCGCGTAAGAGGTAGCACGTTTAGGAATATAACTGTGTTTTATGTTTCGTCCCTGACGGACAGGATGGTATAGCTGTGGCTATTTAGGTAATATACTTAGTAAATGCAAAGGGCATTAGGTATTATCAATATAGTATGCGAACCCAAGATGTTAGAAATATTTTTAGTTAATATTTTTAGTTAATATTGCATTCAAAAGCGCAATTTTCAG
>JADDOH010025060.1:96006-109035 GCA_016648135.1 Agrypnia vestita | reverse complement strand
ATTTCGATTTGGATTCAGTTCTTTTCGAGGGCCTGTGTCACGGCAATAGTCAAGTTTCCTGATCCAAAAGTGAAATAAAAATGAGTAGCCTTAAATTTTAAAAAAGTTACAACACTTAAGGCCTGTTGTTTGATCAGGAGTTTTTTTTATGCTTTTTTTTTTCATTACTAATTGAAGTTTTTTCTTGACTATTGTTTACAAAAAAACATACATTTTTGAATTTCCCACCATTCAAAACAACAATCGAATGAAACTGGCAGGAACGCAAAATAGTTTTTACTATAAAGGTCTTAAATTGTTCAATGAACTGCCAGCAAATGTGAAACAAGTAAAAAGTCTCACTACTTTTCGCAGGTTAAGTGCAAAATACGTGAAAAGTAAGTTTAATGTATGATCGTGTAATGTTGTTTCATGTTTATATTCTTTTTTAAATTTCTTTACTTTGAGTCAGATGTGAAAATGTGTTTCTATTTCAGATTATTTATGTTGATTATTGGTGATATATTTTTGGAATATCAATGTTTATTTTGCTATCTTATTTTGTGTTTTAATTACTACATGTAAAAATGTGTTCTTTTTACAACTAACAACTAACCATCACGCCGTTTCTCCGCAAGGGTAGGCAGAGAGGATTGAACGCCACACTCTTCTATCCTGGCACACCACTTTTGCTTCGACCACATTCATACATCTTGTCATACAAGTTCTACGGTTGTTGCGGCTTTTAACGGGGCCATCCTCAAACACTTCTTTTTACAACTAAATAAAAAATAAATAAACAAAACGAAAACAATTTTCGTAAAAATCTATGCCTTCTGCTTAACTATTACTCTAACTACTGATCAAACAACCAGCCCAAGTTTCGTAATTTTCACCATACATTTTGACATTTAAATTATTTAAGGACAAGACGCAAACCATAGACAATAAATAGACGTTAAATAGTAAAATCAGAAAAATCATGAAGTACTACACTGTCGAAGTATTGCAAAAAACACAATGTCGTCATCATTTGTAACCTTGGAATAATATACCTAATAATGATCTCTAACCAAGCCTAACTAAACTATCAGTGTAACATAAAATTAAGCTTGTTAAATAAATCCAAGTTCTCATGATTATGGTAAACTGATGTTAACCATAGATTAATCAAATTTAAAAATGTTGGCGAAAATTTGGAAAATAAAAGTCTAATAACTTTCTTAATAATTAAAGCTACTTTTAGTTGCGTTTCATTTTTGAAATCATGGCGCTCCATTTCTAGCGTGGAACATATTAATGGATCCAAGCCGTAAAGCAGAATTTAGACCATCCATCTTTAACGGTCACATCACTTGCGAGCATTTATCAACACTGAAAACTAATCAATAATGAACCAACTCCTCACCAGTGCGCTGGTCAGCTTTCCTGGAGTACTCCGAGTACTCCTGCTTGATGTCTGGATTCGATATCTCTATCTCCGTGTAGGGCGCTCCACCGCCTGCTCCCTCATCACCGCTCCCGGCTGCAGACCCTGGCTCGGGCTTGACGGCAGGAACATCTTGGCTAGCGCGGTTCATGATTTAGTTTCCTTCCAGCGAGGATGGGATGCAATTAATGGCGACTGTCAAATACCGACCGTAGACACCAGCGGGGCATAGGGCATAGACAAATGATCTTATTAAGAAATTACTAAATTTATCGTGGATTACTAATGTATAATGTATTGAATTCGAGATTTTATAGGAAACATGATTTTGGAAGGAAGAGATACATAAAGTCTGAAATGCAATATTAATTTACTTATTAATCCTCGGTAAATGCATTCAAAACTTTAATTTAATTTTTTGGATATTGGTGCTGATACGGCGGTAAATATTGCTTGATTCGCGCGCGACGCTACGCGTCTTTGCCTACCAATGAAAATGCGTTGTCAAGGAAAGGGAGCGGGAATTTAAAAAAAAAGAACACCACGAATAATTAAATATTTACAACATTTATTTTTAGTAAAACACCTTAAGCAATTAATCCTTATCAACTAGAAAAATTATCACTAACTTAATAACTACGCCGACTCTAAATGCAAGCAGTCCGATCTTCACATAAGTTTATCGTGTAAAATAAATATCGTTCACAAAAAAAAAAACACACATCGTAGTTGGTATCGTGGAGGCCGCGGGTGGCAAGCCGCGCGGGCCACGACAACCGCGGACGGGGCACGCTGTCCAAGCCACGCGTGCTTGGGTCCACGATCGTCCGGAGACATCTGGCCGAGGCGCGGTGGCCGGGGCTCGTGTTCCAGGCCACGCGCGCTGTCCCGCCGATCAATAATAATAAAGATGATTCCTTCGACGGGGACAGTGAATGGTTTGTTTCTGCGGCCCTGCCCCCCGCAAAGGTTTATACGACCTGAGCGGGGGAGCAGGGACTCGCAATTTAGTTGAAAGAAATGTCAACCTGGCGATAATTGAGTAGGACCGATATGGAAGCTTTTGCTCTTAGAATGGTCCTGGGTAAGCGGTGGGTACCTTTCACCTCCGCGAGAGAATCGGCCATTATCGAGGCACGGTGGCCGTGACTATTTGTAAGACTCATCTGGAGCTTCTGGTGGTGTCAGTGAAGTGCAGGAAAAATGTCGGTAACTCGGACAAGTGACGTCCCGAGGCGAGAGATCGGACAAGCACTAGAAAAAGGTCACTTGAGTTAAGACTCTTTTCTCCTCATCCATCACTTCATCAACTCCTCACCGGCGCGCTCGTCAGCACTCCTGGAGTACTCTGAGCACTCCTGCTTGATGTCAAGATACGATGTTTATATAGGGCGTTCCACCGCCTTCCCCTTCATCGCCGCTCCCGGCTGCAGACCCTGGCTCGGGTTCGACGGCATTAACATTTTGGTCATTCTAGCTCATTAGTTTGGATGATAAAAATGCACAAATTCAGACGCTGAATATATTTAATTTAATTGATTATTTCATTCATTCTATTCTTCGATACAGTAGATGTGAAAGAGGATACAAATACATATATCTCTGGCGGTAACTGTCCGGATCTGCACATCGTATCTGTTAGCTGAAAGCCATAGCTTTGTTTTAGTTTACGTTAAAAAACTGCGCAGACCCTTCGCATGTAAACAAACGGGAACAAAGGAAATCGTGCTGGGGAGACAGAACAGCGACGCCACGATTTTTTGTTTTGCATCCGCCTTTTTTATGTCTACATATACGCTGGTGCAATATCATTTTTCAAAACCCCAGTCGTGCAGAAATGGCATATAACCCATTTTAAATTAAAATACGTACATCAATATTTTGTTACACATACATGGATTAATTATTGTAATGTCGGACCTCCACGATGTCTGACAGTTTTTATAAATGACCTGTTTATTTGATGTCGAAGCGATATTTATATCATCACTCAAACCAGTCATTGCAATCTTGAGTTTTGTCTAAAAATAAAAGTTTTTGGTGAATAATATTTAAAATAAGTACTAATATTAGTACTCTAAAAGTTGGAAGAATTCTGTTTGTTTTACACATGCCTACTAATTTATCCATGCCTACTAATTCATCCATCCAAAGAGTTCAAATATTAAATTAAAGCCAACATTTTAGACACAGTGATAGAAATGTTGATTTTTGACGAAAGTTTTGACGTTTTTCTATTTTTTAGTGTTGGAGTAGCAAGCACCAAAACAATCTTGTTATTTTCAGAATAGGACCGATTGTAGTTCAGAGAATTATTGATTTGTTGAAAGAAGAATAATGAGTATTAAATTTAAAAAATTGCGTGAATGTCAGAATGCGGTTTGCTTTGCCATACTGTTATACCTGGATAACTTTGACTACAGCGACATTTCACAAATATCTACGATCTTTAATTAAGGAAAGTTATCCACAGATGAAATAACCGGGCCTAGCCGGATTCCATTAATGCACTTTGAAGATTTTATTGAACGTCACATTTTTGAAAGTCCTACTTATCTATGCCCGCTTCATTAATTGATAAGGTATTTCGTCTATGCCCCGCTTGTGTCTGGTCGGCAGTCATTTACCTATCGCGTCTCCTGCCGGCTAAAGGTAATAGAACCATGAATCGTGCTGACCAAGATGTTCCTGCCGTCAAGGCCGAGCCAGGGTCTGCAGCCGGGAGCGACGATGAAGAGGCATTCACTCTTATAGACGTATCGTATCCCGAGATCAAGCAGGAGCGCTCCAGGAAGGCCGATCAGCGCGCCGGTGAGGAGTTGGCTCATTACTGATTTATTGGCTAAATCCAAGATAATGGTCCCATTGCATGTACAAAGAAAATGATTATTTCACTATATTATTGAATGTGCTAATAACAAAATGAAAGATAATTTATGCTTAAAAAGTAAGTATTAAATAAGATATTACACTTTAAAGTTTCGAAAAATGCACTGCATATTTTGACATTTCAAAGGCAATATATGAGGTTAGGTTTGGTTAGGTTAGGTTATTAGGTTTGGTTTGTTTAATTTAGATTACGATTATTTTAGTTAGATTAAATTAACAGGGCATTAAATTATATAGTGAAATACATATTTTCATTGTATGAACAACGGGACCATGGTCTTGGATTATTCCAAAATTTATTAAACTTTTATTAAAAACTAAGTCACTGGACACAAACTTAATCTGGATTACAATTTTATTTCGCTAGAAACGTCCACACATCTCTGGCTCTGCTTAGCACGCCGTTGTCAATCGCACGCATTCAAAGTTCGCTATATTTTCATCTAATTCTACGACTTTCGCTCGCGACGGAATTGCAAAGGATCCGATTTCTCGATTCTTCTGGTATATATTCGCTTATTCGACCGGTTTCCAGATTTTTCTAAAATGTGTAGATGTTCTTAAGATGAAATTGGTGATCGTTGCATTAAGCCAGCTCGTATAAGAGACTTCCATACATATATATAAGTATTCATCTTAATTAGAAAATAAATAAATCCAAGCTAAGGCGACATTTTTTTGTTTGTCCGGCTATGGAATGTCAGTGATCATGTGGCAATCACTCTCTTGCCTGCAGCAGCTTCGGTCCGAGGACTTCCCCACCTGATTCCTCTGCCAGGACCTCTTCTCGTAACGGGCCTTGAATGATGAGATGCACTATCTGGTACTGCTCTAGACGTCTCATGATATGTGCGAAATATTGCAATTTTCGACTTTCTATCGTTTTTATGACCTATTTTCCCTTCTTCCTAAACATACCACCACAAATGCCTACATGACTGAATGATTTTGTAAAGTTGCCAAGTTTTTTCGTCATTTAGCCAAAAATGTCTTGTAAATAACTAAATTCGGAAATAGGTGAATCTTTTATTTGAAATAGTAGAGCAATTAGCAATGTAAGGAAATACAGCCAAAGTTGCCAAGTTTTTTCGTTATTTAGCCAAAAATGTCTTGTAAATAACTAAATTCGGAAATAGGCGAAGCTTTTATTTGAAATAGTAGAGCAATGTAAGGAAATACAGCGTAACATAAGCAGTCCGCCCGGTCGCCTTTTTTGTACACTATCTATACGATGACTTGCTTGATGCAAGTACAGCCCGAGGTGACATGGAGCCGAGCCCAGGAAACAGGCAACTCCCCAGCTCTGCTGTACCGGATTATTGTTTTTGATTCCAGAAGCGGGTTCCAGCAGCGTGGGCTGTAAAGGTGCGCAGTGAAGTGATGTAAAGACAGAAGAGGGTGGAGCGTACATTGATATAGAAATATCGCATCCTGACATCAAGCAGGAGTGCTCAGAAAACTCCAGGAAGTCCAACCAGCACACTGGTGAGCTGTTCATTCTCTCCAATCCGTGAAGTAGATCCTGTGCTCGGTGTAATATAAAGATAATGCCAACACGTTAAGAACTAGTCACTTAGCAATTACTCGAGCAATCATAAATCAAACTTACAAATACATTTGCCTTAAGCATATTGGAGAGAAACTATTTTCATGTTCACTCCGCTGCACCGCGGCCTGTCTTTATATCTGTACTCTCTGGATCACTCTAGCGTTTAGGAGAAGATTCTCATGGCTTCTAAGCTTTTCTAGATGCTTCTCGATTGTTTCTGACGCCTCTCGAAGGTCGTAGATCACCCTAGGCCGTACTCGATTCTTAGATAGTTTTGTGACAAGTGACATTGTGCGCAAATTCTTTTTAGCATCTCATTACGGTATATTAGCATAATACCCGTGTAATATTAAAGTATATTCCGGCTTTTCAATGACATTGACATGATAAAGAACATAAAACATTTTATTCGTACAATTAATATTTATTTAAATTGCAGATCTCTGGAGCACGCAAGATTCTTTTTCGGAAAATCCAGCTGCGTCTCCGCCTGCCCTTGGCAAGCAGCTCAAATTGGAGACACTTACCAACCTTCAAAACCCTTCAACCAGGTGCACCCTTACTCCCGCTGAAAAGAAGGTGTTTTCATGTTCTCAATGCTCGTACACGAGCAAGCGTAAAGCTTTCTTAAGAAGTCACGAGCTCTCGCACAACGACGATAAACTTCTTTCATGTTCACAGTGCAATTATTCGTGCAATCATAAATCATCCTTAAAAGAACACGCGCTTAAGCACTCTGGAGAAAAACTATTTACGTGCTCACAGTGCAACTATTCTTGCAAACGTAAATCTAGCCTACAAGTACATGTCCTGAAGCACACCGGAGAAAAACTATTTTCATGTTCACAGTGCAATTATTCGTGCAAATATAAATCACACTTAGAAAGACACAAGCTTACGCATCATGCAGAAAAACCGTTTGCATGTTCAGAGTGTAATTATTCGTGCAATCGTAAATCAAATCTGCAAGAACACGCGCTGAAGCACACTGGACAAAAATTGTTTTCATGCTCGCAGTGCAGTTATTCGTGCAATCGTAAATCAAACCTACAAGAACACGCCCTGAAACACACAGGAGAAAAACTGTTTTCATGTTCGCAGTGCGACTATTCGTGCAATCAAAAATCGCACATAAAAAGGCATGCGCTTTCACACACTGGAGAGAAACTGTTTTCATGTTCACAGTGCAATTATTCGTGCAATCAGAAATCAATCTTGAAACAACATATGCTTAGGCATACTGAAGAAACATTATTTTCATGTTTACAGTGCAATTATTTCTGCAGACGAAAATCTAATTTAACAAGACACAAGGTTACCCATAATGCGTAAAAAGATTCAGCATGCCCACAGGCCCACCCTGCTGATGTCCTCAACACCATCGCATCTGTAATAATAATAAGTTTTTTATTAATATCTTATTTTTTGTATTGTGTTACACTTCGACTGCCTAACTAGGGATTACGTGTTTGAATGCAGTCGACTATTTATTTACAGAGCAGAAAGAATTCAAAAATATAATTTAGTAATGAATATAACAATTTCTATTAATTAAAATAAAAAATTAAATATCATGACCCCAAACAGCAATAGTATGCTGGTATAAGGGAACAGGAAATACAGTAAAACAAAGGGGTACAGATATTAAATATAATCACATTGACTTGCCAAACAGTTGTCTCCTCTCCAACACGAGTCCCTTCAGCCGTTTATTGAACAGTTCCACACTATTTAATTCCTTTATGGAATTGGGGATCCCATTATAGTAGTAGAAGTAGTATACATTACAATGAATTTTTTAACTAATAAATATATAATAAATTTATATTTGATAAAATAATTAAAACAGACATATAGAATTATCGGTAAAAAAGTAAAGCAAAAAGAGAAATCAAAATAAAAATTTTAAATAAGCAAAAAATATTGAGAAGAAATACACAGCATTCATTACATATGAATTTATTTAAGGGTGTTCTCAGATAGTTCTCATCCTATGTCAATGCGCCACCCATTTAATTGTTTTTTTAGAGCGTGTGGTCTCATTTTTTAGTATAACAAGAACGCCGATTCCACTTTTCGTATGCAGTACCGCTTCAGGCTCCTACGAATCAACACTTCTGTTGAAGAAATCTGACACGCCTCTCTTGCCTTCGGACAGGGGCAAGCATGATTGGGTAGAGGCTATTAACATTTCCACGTTGGTGACCGTCTGGCCGCTTAGCCCATACAGCGAGTCATTTGACTGCAGACCTCCGCTCCTGCCGGGTAAATTCTCCTCGTGACATGGGTAACGGTTCCGTGTACTGCCTGAAGTATCGCATCACGTGTGCATTTGTATCTTTTTATTCTTATTTAATAGATAAATACATTTTTTTATAATAAACAGCAGTGACAGTTTTTACAGTGGTATTTCTCTTTTACATGAGTACTTAATATAACTCGTGAGTAGGAGAGGAGTATCATTATATTTTAAATATATTGAATAGTGAATAGTACATACTATGTACCTTAATATAAGAAGAAAAAAAACTAATATGCGATAGTCATAATGCAATTATGTGGTAAAATAAACTAATAATAAGCAAAAAATTTAAAAATGAGTATAGCAAAGAGAAAAATTATGGAAAATTTTAAGCAAAGATAATAACAGTAATATAGTATTAATAATAATAAATTTAAAACTATCTATTATTAATTAAAGAAATATATAATTAAATGTATACACAATTAAGTAATAAGTAAGTAGATTACATATATAATAAAATAAAAAATTTATTAATTGGTGGTTATTTTTTAATATTTTTCTTAAAGTTCTCAAATTTTTGGGGATCGTAGGACTTTTAACTCATAGCGTCTGCTTGTCTGCCGAAAAAACTGTAGATCGATATTTAATCCTTTTCTCATGAAACATTTCAGGCAGACTCGTGGTGACGATGAAAATGATCCAACAAATTTCCGTTTAAAAAATAATAATTATAGTATAATTTTGGATTTTTCGAATTTTTAAAGATTTTTAAATTGTTTAATTTTCGAGCCCGACGCGTGGAGTAGGAATGTGACATGTTTATTTTAGGAATGTAACACGTGAATGTTTCAATGAGAAAGGGTGTATAATAAAAACTTTTTTATGGGTTAATTTTTTTTTCAATCTTCATTTTTTTTAACAGGTAAATTGTTAAACCATTTCATACCTCTAAATATATAATGATGCTGAGCAGTTGTGGTATGTATTACAGGGATATGCAATTTACCAAGTGTTATGTTTCTGCCACTTGATACTATTTTCAGTTCGTTATTTGTGTGAAAATTTTTATAAAGTTGAAGAATGCTATTTTGTTTGTAAATATATTGTGAGGACTTGAAATTTATTAAAAAGGCCTATAGTCGGATAATCATTCGGTTTTTTAATGATCTTTATAATCAATTTCTAGGCAACTTCTATAGAAGTCTATGTGGTGTTGAATGCACCACCCCATGAGATTGTACCACATAGTAAAACTGACTGGACTTACGCATAATATAGTGCTTTTAACAATTTTACTCCTAAAATATTTCTTATTTTAATAAATACATATATGAGTTTTCTTATTATTTCTTCAGTTTTATCGATTTGTATTTTCCATTTAATTTTAGAGTCAACTATTATTCATAAATATTTAATTCTATTTTTTAAACTTAATACTAAACAGTCGTTTTTACATGTATTATTATTATTTTTATTGGACAAATATAAGAGTGAATCTTTATTACTAAGTAAGTTGTTGGGCGAATTTTTTTCATTTAATGTGAAAGGAATATACTTAATGAGTTTTTTCCGTATTTAGTGATAATAAGCTTTCATCGAACCATTGTTTTACAATATTTATATTCTGATTTCAACATCATTCCAATTACTACAGTCAAAAACTATCTTTGTATAAAGTAGTGTCCGTGTTTATGTTCATCGAGTGCCACGTAACCTATGGCGATAATTGGACATGAGATCATATTGATGATGCTTTGGTGAGACAATCATTGTATTATAAACATGATATAAAAGACTATGTAAACTATCACACATATGGAAATAAAAACATTTGTTTTTAAGTTCCTTATTTTTAACTAAGAACAAGTCAATGTGTTTGTGTATTTGGGAAGAATATTTAGTAGAGACGGCAAGGCTGAGAACGATATCGAAAGGAGAGTGACTGCGGATAAGAAAGTAAATGGTGCTCTAAATGCAATTATGGACAGCAAGGATTTGTCAAAGGAAGCAAGACTAGTGGCAGGCACATAATGGCGTTCCAGTGCCAACTCTGATGTATAGAAGTGAACCTTGGAATTGACAAAAAAGGCATGAAAGTAGACTGAATGCGGTGATAATCTTTGGTCAATAGAGTGAGGAATAAACAAATTAGAAGTGAATGTAATGCTGGCTGTATTGTGGTAGATAGAATAAGGGAAGGAATGCTTAGATGGTTTGGTCATGTAAAACGTATGAGTGAGGAAAGGATGATTAAGAAAATATATGGGGCGAGTGTTGGAGGCAATAGAGGGCGTCCGCGAAAGACCTGGCGTGATCAGATACTTCAAATACTGGAGGATGGCCCTGTTAAAACCTCGACAATAGTAGAAGATGTATGAATGTAGCCGAAGCAAAAATGCCGTGTGAAGATAGAAGAATATGGCATTCTTTCCCCTCTGCCAAGCCCTGCAGGGAAGATGCGGCATGATGGTTAGCGTTTCGCTTTATGAGGGCATTATTAAAACTATTGGAAAGAGATGCTATATAATTTTAAGAATTAATTAAGGTTTTTTGTATTTCTGTACGATTTTAACCGGTCGGTTGCCGGAGCGTAGATCTGCACGACAACTTTTATACCCTCTATGTGCCGGAGCGCAGATCTGCGCTCCCTAGACACGTATGCGAATTCAGCCTGAATTTTACCTGAATTTATGGGTTTTTAAAGCTTATCAATGGTTGTATCTCAAGTTTTTGAATGAATGAACGAGTTTTATTTGTCAACTAACCTCATTTGCCACGCAAACTGGACAAAAAATCATTCCAAATGTCGTCTGTTAAAAAAAAAGTTTTTTTTAAATAAAAAAGTGTTAAAATTAAATTTTTATAATCAATGATATATTTAGAACGAAAATATCAAATTACAATACAATAGCTTTAGTGTTATTGCTTCCATGGTTTTATTCGATAAACATGTGCGTACATTTCTGACAGTAAATTTCGTTACTTATTTTCATAATTAATGACTGAGTAATTATTGAAATATAAGTAATTATTGAAGTCTATATGTTGAGAAACCAGAAACTGCAACTCTTAGCGATTATTTTTGATTTTTACATAAATATAACAATCACAAAAAAGTGGTAACAATTATGTTAGAGCACTGACAATAGTATTCAGATGTGGGGATTCCAAAATGGTGTCTCAGATGCTTTTGTGATTTGATCTGGTATGTCTATAACAAAGAGAAAAAATTTACAGCAGAATCGACGTTTTCATTTCGGGTATAAATACGGAACTAGGCCGCTGCGCAGAGGTTGAAAGAAGAGACTAGAAAGAGATCAAAGCAATAAAAACAGTATGCAATATTACCAATTAAGAAACAGTGCAATAATATACATATACCTATATGAAATATTCTGGTAACGTTTATTCACTATAGTGTCTTTTTTGGTAATAAATTAAACTTTAAATTTGTTTTGGTGTTTACATTTGCCTCCCACACCCACGTCAAAATTTCAAGCACTCTTCTCGAAGTGCTGAGGGGGCTTAAGTGATAGTATAAAACAGGTCCCCCACTACAGAACCCTTTTAGTTGTAACACTTCCCCCTCCGAGACCTCCACCCTGCTGTAGGATGAAGCCGCCGGCAGTCATGGTCCTGTAGTTCTCTCCTTCTGGGCGGATTCTTCGCATATTCTACGCCGCATTCAGAAACCGTACGAAGAGACCGAATTATTGCTTAGAAAGCACAAAATTCCAAAAATATGTTCCAAGTCTAATTTTTGATCACAAACACAAACCCGCAAATTACATAAACTTTAACTTGTTCAAAAAAGTTAATACAAGCTTGTAAACTTTGAAACAATTATGAAAAGTTTAAACCTAATACTAGTGATGCAACGAATACGAATACGAATATTTGTATTTGCCAAATAGTAGATATTTACCAATATTCGTATTCATCAAATACCATCACAAATATTAAAAACAAACTATTTATAATTGAACGCAACGCAAATTACGGTTTGGTTACGCATCGTGTATGTGAACTCACCTACACACTCTATTATCGGGGATTCCCCTAACATTGAATGAATGGATTTGTTGAGTTCTCAATTGTTACATGTTTCACAGCATAACATGTTGTTTCGTTGGGTTATTAATAAGTTTAGGTGCTCATTTCATGTAGTTTTTATTTAGTAAAATGTATTGTTCATTCCATTTTATTTCCGTTGTGTGTAAAAGTGTTAACTTTTATAAAATAATTTCAATAATTACATCTAATAACATGATCTTTCGTAAGCGTGAAAAAAGTGATATTTGGAACCATTTCGATAAGAAATCTGGTGATTTAAATTTAAATATAACTTTATTATAAAGAATAAAGATATCGGTTTGTGTACATGACTTATTAGTGAACTCGTCCTAAAACAAAGTCGGCCCATTGAGACTAGTTTATTTTGTTTTGTTCAGGGATTCGCTTTAAAATAACTAAACATCCCAATATCTCACCTTCTCCTGATCCATTGCTTTTCTGGTGGGGGGATATATATCTCCCTAAGCGAAAACGAGAGGCCCATAAGTATTTTTCATTAAAGCCGTCTACTGTCACCTCAGAAAGATTATTATCGACCGTTGGGGATGTACAAATGGATAAAAGAAATCGCCTAACGCCTGAGAAGTTACATATGTTGTGCTTTTCGATCAAAAAATTGCCGGTGGTATTTTTTTATTTTTTTTTATTTATTTATTAGAGACACTAACAGGATAATGGGTACATGATACTCAGATAATAAACATTATAGTGAAGACTATGCTCATTATCCCAATTACAAGTGTCTTCGGCACGCTCTAGTAACATGTATTTTTGTAATTAATTATATTTTACATGTACATTTATTAAATCTTTAAAAAGTAAAAAAAAAAAAAGTAAAAAAAAAAAAAAAAAACATTATTAAAT